>JAHBCN010003106.1:0-79537 GCA_019359885.1 Listronotus oregonensis
AATTGGGTGTATGGGTATGGATAATAAAAAAAAAGTTTTTTTAATTAGAAAATAAGGAAGTAAACTGCAACAAAAAAAAAGTCATAGGATATTTTTTTGATTTTTTCCTTTTTTAAATCAAAAACATTTTTAAAATTTCTTTAGCAAAAGAGTCGTTTTCAGTAAAAATTTAAAGGAAATTTAACCTGGTTTTCAATAAGGTAATTTGTTTTCCGGAAATTTAGGTTAAATTTCCAATAATGATTTTAAATTATTCGAAAATAATTTTATTTAAAAAAAAAACCTTAAGGAAAAAAAATTTTAATAAAAATGGAAACCTTTTAACATGTTTTGGGAAAATTATAGAACCTAATCACCTTATTTTTGATAACAGGGCCAGGTATTTAATGTTGTTTTTTAAAATTTTAAAATTTTTATTAAAATTTGTATTAGGGTTTTTTAAAAAAAAACCCCCCGTATGACGAAATTTTAAAGGGGCCCCTTTTTTGCAAATTTAAAAATTTAAAATTGGGGGTGGTTTTTTTTTTACCCCAAAATTTTTCCGGCAACCCCTTTTTTTTCTTCAAATTTTTACTTCTTCTAAAGAAGTTGGAAATGCAAATTGGTTAAATACATACATTGCGGTTACGAATTAAACTGGTTATGTGACAAATTAAAAAAAAAAAAGTTTTGTTTGATAATTAATTATTTGCTGTAAGTCGGGTACGTACTATAAGCGTGTTCTTTTGGTTATTTTGAAAGTGTTGGTCATCCTCCTAACAAATGTGAAACCTTTGCAAAATACCTGTGTTTAACTTTCGTTTATACCAAGGAAGTTTAAAGGTGTATGGAAGCCCAATACTGTAGAACAAAATTGTCCAGGCGTGCAGGGCAGCGGGAATCGGGGGATTGGCCCCGCGGAGTTTGCGCAATGAATAGTAGATCAGAGCCGGACCTCCATAATTCTTTGTTACTATCTATAAAGTTGACATCATCAAATGTCACATTCAAGCATTCACTGTTTTTTTTTTATTTTTTGCACAAAATTGTTGGTAAGTAAACGATACTTCCATAGAATATTTAAAATTATTGTGTAATATTGGATTTTATATCATCTGATATAATATGGAAAGAATAGATGGGGCCACTTCAGCCTTCATTTAAATGGTCGATATTTTTGGGAGTTTTGTATTTTTACCAAAATCTTAGTAAATAAATGAAAACACGATTTTTTTAAAAAAAAATTTTAAACACCTTGTTTATTAAATTTTCACCTTTTTGGGAAGGGCAAATTTAAAATTTTCTTTTTTCCTTTTTAAAAAAAAGTTTTTAAATTCAATTTCAACCCCCTAACAAAAATATCAAAATTTAAAGGGAAAATTTTTGTTGGCTGGAGCAAAATACTTAATTTATATTTAATACAGTAAAAGTTATAATGAAAAAAACCCAAAAACAATAAAATTTTTAAAAAAACAAAAAAAAAGGACTTTAACAAAAAGACTTTTTTTATTTTTAAAAATCTATAAATTTGCCTGGTCTGAGAAAAATTTTCCTTTGAATATCTAAAAAAGTGAGTCCTAAATTAACATTTCTTTTTTTTAATAATCCACAGAAATACACAAACATTGTGAAATCATCTAAAAGATAGTTAAGATTGCCTTACGTTTCACTGTATTTCCTATGAAATTTTCATTTTCTATATTTCATAATTGATATATTAATATTTATTCGGTTACCGTACGTTCTGTCTCATAAAAAGCACCTAATTTTAATATAAGAAATACCTATCTAAAGTAAAAAAATCAGGTATGTTACCCTTTCATTTTCAAGACAAAACCATACAACCTCTAGTCATTTTCACGATGTTATAAGTAACAAACAATAAACACAAAATTATAGTAACAATTTAATAAACACTAATCACTAAAATAAGAAGGTTTTTATTAATCCAAAAACTTCCGCAACCACAAAATATAATCACACAAAGCAAAACAATCGAAACTAATACGGCTCTTCATAAAGAGTTAATGTGTTGCCTAACTACACACTGATTTATCATGTGTAAGTAGGCAACACATTAAATTATTTCGTGGAATTTCGTTATTGCGCAAATCGGAGCGGGGCCAACTCTGACAGTTATTTTCATACTGGGCTGGACATTTTTTGATCGAATGGGTCATAGCACTGGGCTTCCATACACCTTTAAACTTCCTTGGTTTATACCCATTTAAATTTAAAATAGGGAATAATTTGTAACATAATTAAAAACATAGGTAATTTATTTGCTTTCTCAATACTAAAGTAGAACAAACAAATAATAATTACATAAATTCATTCTTTGTAAACCGCTGAAAACGAAAAATTAGAACAAATATAATGATAATGTAGGTTATGAATATTTAAAATTATTAAATATAAATCAATTTTCTTAAGATTTATATGGTTACTTAATGCGCAACTGGAAGTAAACTAATATTTAGAAGAAGTAGAAACGTGTTAAAATTGCTAACAACTATTTTTCGCGCGTTTTAAGAAACCAGTTAGTTTTATTGTTACAATAAAATTAAAAAACCCAAATACCTTTAGGTAATATAACAGTTACTCTAAATTTTATTCTTTGGTTTGAATGAACACTTGTGCCAGGATAATTAGGTTTTGAAGCACCTTATTCACGATTTTTACTGTTATAGTAATATTCTGGCAATTTTGCAACTCTTTAGTTATGACTACAGTAGTGTGATAAAAGTTATTTTAAAACAAACCGTATTATTGCCCTTTTTCCTTAGGCTGACCACTGTTAATATAAACAGTAATTAAATAAGACCATTTTTATTTTTTTTATATATATTTTATTAATTTTTAAAATGTTACACACTTTACGCCCAAGGATTTAAAATATTTTATGCAATATTATTTAAATTTAATATTAATTGGGTAAAATGCATTGTTTGTTTAGCCAATCATTTTAAATTTCCTTTAATACGGCCCGAAAATATTTTGTAATCTCATTTCATTCTAAAGATTGGGCAATTTTACCACTGGCAGTGTAAATATCTCAAGATTTCAAGCGATTTCTTAGAATTAAAACTTTAATTATTTGGAAGTTTTTAGAAATTGTTTAAAGATATAAACAATTTTTGGTTATAAAAAAATTATTTTCGGGATAAAGTAATAATAAAAAAAATTACAAAAAATATGGATTAAAAGTACTTAAAGGGATTATTTTTTTTAATGTGTCAAAATAGCCCATTGTTAAATTGCTGCCCCAGTTACAAACTCTTAAATGTTGACAGGCGTATAAAGCATGTCTATAAACAATTGCAAATATTAACTTTTACATATGATTTATACAGAACTATTGTTTTAATTTTTTTATATTACTAAAAAAGTAACTTTAGAACAATTTTTTAATTGTTTAAATAGGAAAAATTGGTTAAATAACTGATATAAAAAACCACAACTTTAAAGAATTGCTTAAATCGTCTAAGTAATAAGATTATTATTTTAAAAAACATTTAAAAGCTTAAGGTCCCTAATATATATGAAAAAAAAATGTCTAGGGCATAATTCTAGACTCTAGCCAATTTGGAAACAAAATAAGAATTTAAAATAATTGTTCAAAAATGATAAAACCTGTTTTAACGAGATTTTACTTGACGTTTTATTATAAAGTTTTTTATAGCCAAATATGCTGTTTAGAGAGAGGGTCCAAAAAAGTCATGTAAAAAACTAGGTTTTTTGCCTTTTTTTAAAATTCTATTTTAAAACAAGCATAATGCATTATGCGACTTTTAACTAATCTTATCTTGTGGGAAATTTAAATGCCTTTATAATTTTTCTCTGCGACCAATACTTACAAAGTTACAAGCAAATAAAGTAGAAACAAGGTTTTTTTTGTATTTATATACATTTTATTTTATTAACAAATGACCTTTTTAAGATAGAGCATATCTTTATTCTTTTGATATATTTTTGTCTTAAAGGTTTTCAGTAAAACATTTTTGCCACCTGGTATAATATTCAACAAGTCTTGTTTTCTGGCAAATGAGGCTTTAATATAAAAATGATTAATTTAAATTTAAATTGCATAATTAAAAAAACATATTTTTTACTTACAAATAATACAATATAATTAAAACAGTTTTATATTTCAGTATTATTATATTTTCTATTACAAAATACCGAGTATAAATAATGAATATAAGGAGCTTCTTCAAATAATACTATGCCAACATTCATCAAACAATGTTAACATTAATCTTTCTTCTCTAAATTAAATTTCTCATTTGACTAGAGAACAATAATCAGGCACTCGTATTGCCTGAATTCGTTTTGTCCCATTCATAATTCATTTTAAGATATAATTTTATAGTTTATATTACAAAACCAGAAACACAAAGGCAAAGCTGAGTTCATGGGAAATTGACATCTGCCTAAAATCAATTAGTATACAGATCATTAAGCGTGCAAAATTATACGGATGCATATTAAAACAATGCGGCTTAATTATTTACTTGTTATTCGGTAATTTAAATTTATGAATGCATTTGAAACTGCTTAACGGTAAATTGATTTTTTAAGTGTACGTATTTGATTCTCATTACCTTACCAAATAAATATTTACTTTGTTTTTTAATTGGATGCTTGAAAGATTTCTTATTTTAAAAAATATGTACTTTAACTTTTTTAAATAAACTTTTCAGTCTCTTTATCAGATTTTGTGTTTTATATATATTAGGCTAAAAAAGTCCCAAAATGAGAATTTTTGTTTAGACAAAAAATGAAGATCCTCTCGAAATCTACAAAAATGATTTTTACAATTTTTTCGCAACACCAATATTTTTTGCAAAAACGGCCGTCAAAAAATCCATAACATTCCACACTGGATAGATGTGGTAGAAGTAGTTTCTTACGAAAAAATGCAAATGGGCAAATTAATGTTATATCAAAACGCAAGAAAGATGGTAAAGGAAATTTTCTGGGATCATTAAACACTTGCTAAGGTCTCATTATAAAAAAGAAATGTTAATAACCAACCATTTTTTTTTAAATATCAATAAATTAATGAGATACTCTCAAAATATTGTAAAAAAAATAACTCTCGCTTTTTAATATTCTAGAAAAATCAGAATGGACCAAACTTATATGCAATAATGGGTACAAATTTCCACTCGATGAACTTTGAATGATTAAAAAATGTACATTAGTTGCCCGAGTAATGAAACAATTCGTGCGCCGCTATAAGTGAATCCATGAAGATAGCATTCTAGAGGTAGAGAGCAGCTGAATGAGGGGACTTTTGGGTCTCGTTATCTCGATAACTATTGATTTTTAAACAATTATAGGACCATTTTTGTAGGTTACAAGGCGATCTTTATTTTTCGTCTACCAAAATTCATTTTAAATTATTTCCCGCATTCAAAAACCTGTATGAAAATTTTTTTCCCGAGCCCTTCGGATAAATTCTTTAGAAAAGCTGGGAAAATTTTTACGCCTGGGCATTTCTGATTATCACACTAAACCCAAAAGAAAATTACCTGCCTATTTATTGTTCTCCCCCGGGGGCCCTGAAGCGTTCTTTTTTCTTTCTTTTAACCCCTGGTTTGTAACTACTTTTCCCCTTTAAACGATAGGGGCATCTTACTTCCAAACCCCCTTCTTCCCTAAGGGGTTTTATGCCCCCTCATTTCCCCCGGATTTTTTAAATTTCTTTTAAAAATTTGGCTAATTTCACTTTCCCCTAAGAACTAATCCCATTAACCAGAAAACCTACCACCAAAACTAACTAGTTAAAAAAAGTTTCTCAATTTGTGAGAAAACTACTGACCTAAAAGTACTAAACCTTAACAGATAGCCAATCATTTTTTTTCAAGGGAAAAGGGGAAAATAATTGAAATGAAAAAAAGGGGTTGAAAAATTAAAAAAATTTTTTTAGAAAAAGCTTTTGGGGGCCCTAAAAGAGGCACGTTTTTTTTATTTTGTGAGCTAAAAGGATTCTTCCCTTATATTTGGGATTTTTTCATATACTAGTAAAAGTGCTATTCCCCCTTTTCAAAAGGGTTTCCCCCTCCATCGGGGCCCTGTTTAACCCATTTTTTTCCCTATTTTCCGTCAACGTTGTCCGTGCCGACTGAAACATGCGAAAATTCGTATTTCACAGCACCTGCAAACGCAACGAACTTAGAACATACGTCTGACACATTTAACAATACTACTGACATGTTCTCTAAGAACGAACCTGAACACAACAGAGGGGAGGCATCGCCCGATGGTTCTGTGGCAATCACCATTGAGCGTCCGTAAACGATGTCGAGAAAAATACCCAGATCATTTATATTTGAGATGGTGAAGACTCTGCGATTGAAGAAGATATTAGAAGAACATTACAACACCCATGTAGGTTTAATACGCTGATCTGCACAGTTGATTTAGATTGATATACTGACTTAATGAGTTTTTGTTGGATCGAATTTGGAAGGAGGGAAGTTTCATCTGAGTCACAGCAAAACTTAGGTATCTGACATGAAAAAAGATTCTTAATCGCCACCAGCTTGATGATGAATCGACTCTGAATGTAACCAGAGAAAACCAAGCAATAGCGACACCTGTAACGCCATCAAATATTCGTCTGACAGCTGTTGATGTCGCAGCAGCCATCGCGATCACGCGATCCCATGCATCACCACCAGCGGTCAACTCCTGATGAGTCAGTAGGAGTTGACAGCGAAGTTCGGTAAGATCTCGTACGACACTGTTCGAGCAATGAGGGGCTGGTGGTTGATGAACGTCTGCCTGCTTACACCTCTCCACGCGCGACACAACCCCCAGCAATGATCCAGCAGCACTATACTTCAACTGATCAGGTGATTACGTCGATCAGTAAACACGATACAGCCACCTGATATGCTGATTTGATTTTTTCTCCACTCATTTGATCTTTTGAGAACTGACTCCATGAGAGAAATTTGAAATCAAAAAGTTCTATACTTCAGTTCTTTGACCTGATACGGGTCGTTTTTTTTCTTTCCCCTTTTGGATCGAGCATTTTAAAAATGTTTTATCCAGTCATTTAGTGTAAACTGCTAACATTTCTTTTTCTCTTTTCATAGAACGAAAACTATATACTTATCATACCTTCATCATCGTGAGATGGCTGATTCTGTAATCTGAGGAAGTTCAACCTGCAGATACCAGATGCGCCACGCATGAACGAAAAACATTACCAGCACAGAAAACATTAGAACATTCTGACTGATCCCTCCACCACATACGTATCGCAGTGCATTGATTCTCTGTAACATGATTTAGCAAACACCAGCGTGACAACAACGCCATTACTTTTAGAACCACCGTTCCATTAGATCCTCCATCTATAAAAATAGTATGTGTTTGTTGTATGGAGTTTCTTCCGATACACAGCAGAAACCATAAGCACAGCGCTCTCACCGCGCCGCCGCGAACGTCACCAGTGAGATCATATCACCCAGACATCGTAAACGTCGTTATAACAAAGCGTATCGCGATGTTCATCGCACCTTCTGACCGCCCGCACTGTGCCTTGTTCGATAGTTCAGAATGGCATAGAGGCTGACTCATAACTGAACCAATACTTGATTAATGATGTTCATGTCACGTGTAATACTGATCCTTTTTTCCTCTAGCCTGAAATGAGCACCGTAATTCATTGATACAAACACCCCTCGCTCAATGACGTTGCTCAAACCTTGTGAATATGGGGACTATTCTCCTGACGACAAGTCCTCAGTAGAGAGAGGATGATGAGTTATCGATACGTTAGACGAAGATTTTTGAGATGATTTTCCTGTACAGGTGACTGGTTAAAGGGAAACCCCTACATCTGAGTAGACAGCACGCCGTCCCGTCGTTACAAAACCTGATGATCCACTTTAGTTCATGAGTGCCGAGCGGCAGGTCCGGTTGCATTTCACAAGAAAGAGCTCAAAACCTTTGTTAGCAACCCTATTTAGCCTGTAATTATCGCCAAAAATAAAACTTTGTTATCACCGCCCGGCGGTCCCTTGAATCTCTTCTTGTCTCTATATTCTCACTCACCATTTTGAACAAAATGCACCCTTTCCTATAGTAAACGATAAACTCAATCAACAACCAAAACACTTAATCTGACCTTCCTTGTTCACAACTCTTCTCAGAGAACGATCTAACACCGCAACCACACCAGCATCCCAGAATTCCCAGCCGACGTCAGTCCTTTCTTTCACAAACGCAGCCGACCCATCTCACACTTTTCTCAGTACGCTGTTCATTTCTGTCAAAGATGAGCTCTTCTGGTTCTAATCGGCTTCTTGTTCTTGCTTATTTTGATGAATTTAGAAGTTCTGACTTAAAATTAAGACACAAAATCCTGCATTATTTTCCAGCGCCAATTAGAAAAAGCAACTGTCGAGAATTTCACCTCCTCTGTAACTCTTCTGTCAGCTGCAAAGTGACAAATCTTTTCCACTTTAACTGCCTGTAATTTTTATCTTCATCGAGTCACTACATCCAAAAAGGATCACTACTTTTATCTTTTCTTTCTATTGATCTATAACATACTTGTTCAACTAAAATTTCTTATAAAATTTTTAAATAGTTACTTTAGAGAGTTTCAATTGATTTTTGATCAACAGTCATTGAACATAATATTGTCCATTTAAGATAACTATATCTATATCGCAATCCAGCGTATCTTATTATATTGATATATAACAAATTGAGAATAATTTAATACTGGTTAGGAGGCCTTGAGTTGGTTTGGGGCGAGACAGCTGCGTAGAATTTTGAGATTGTTGATGAACAAACAGACAAGATGACCTCAATGCTTTCCCCACGCTGCAACTGAAAGAGGTTTTGAAAATAATGAAACGAGAATATCCATCGAAAACTATGAATTGTTAGCTATACTTCCCAAACCGTTGGAAAGTTGATAGTTGAGGCAAATAAAACTGCATCGCGCCAAACATTTCGGTTTTTTTGCTTTTGTGCTGTTGCCTGCATTCCGATGTCCTTAATATTCAAGCTATTCTGAGCTTAGTATCTTAAAGCTCAGCACCATAACTGAAAATTTATTGAAATATGAGCAAGAAAATGGCCGGGCTTTATCATACCACTATCAACGCTGTAACCTTCAAAACCAAATGCCAAGAAATCACTGGTGTCCAGACCCCAACAAAGTTGTTGAAGATGGAAGGGAACGTGCGTAAAATGAAACCATTTGAGGATTTCGCGAAGAGAGTAGGCCTTGAAGTGGGGACTTGATTATTAAATCTTGGGTATGTAACCAGCTATATATGTTGAAATGGACATAATGAGGTTTGCCTGTCGAAAATTGTTCCTTTTGAGAATGTTTGCTGTCATTAACTCAAAAATGCAAAAATGGACTTATAGTGACTTTGCTTGAACGCCGACGATTTGTAAAAATCCCCTTGTGAACGCTAAAAACATGCAAACTTGGCTCCAGTATAGGTCGTTCGTCGGGTCTGAAGCCGGGTATACGTAAGGGGAGCGGAACGCCTTCAGGAATGCGAAACCATAGGCGTGCTATAAATATCTTAAATCTAAATATCAGATTTTTTAGTAGTGATAATCAATTAAAACACCGTTATGGGAGAAAACAGCAATAAATATGTATTTCTGAAAAACTCCCAAATTCACAACAATGCACAACAATAACAACAAAAA
This sequence comes from Listronotus oregonensis, assembly GCA_019359885.1. NCBI lineage: Eukaryota > Metazoa > Arthropoda > Insecta > Coleoptera > Curculionidae > Listronotus > Listronotus oregonensis. The sequence goes on from JAHBCN010003106.1 coordinate 9,679, forward strand.
TAACAGTCATCAAGTTTCTTTTACACGTCATCGACTCCTCACTATGACACTCAGTGTCATAGGAATCGGTTTGTGACACACTTGACGTTACCAGAAGGCGGTTCGTTCTATTCCAGCGCTATTGGTGTTGTAGTTGACTTTTTGTGACGTCTGTTTTCAACCCAGCAGAGAATTTTAGCACGATTACATAGATATGATTACCCTGTTTAAAATATTTATATAGTTCTGCATATACTTATATCTCCAATGTAATATTAGGTTTTTTAACTGAACATTTTTTATTTTTGCTTTTACAAAAATAAAATCCATTGGTTTTTAAAAGTTTCCGAAATGCGTCTTTTGTATGAGAAATCCAAAACTTGGAGTATTGGCCTTAAGAGTTTCTTTAACGTGAGAACCTTTTAAAATGTGACACTTTTAGTTAAGTAATCATTTTAAATAAAATTAAAATGGTGGTCTTTATTCTATATTATCACTACATTATTAGAACAAAATGCTTAATTTAATAAGTACATAATGATAGTGTAGTTTATTTGTTAAACTAACTTTGTAGAGATTTCAGTCAACAACGTTCAGACCAAGTTTCGATCTATCAGATCTCATCAGACAAGCTAGTCGAAGATGAATATCTATAAAAATCCTAGTCTTAGTAAACAAGTCAGTGACACTGTAGGCTGAGGAGTATGCTTTCCCCATGGGTCAGCAGATGGCGTAGACATCTGTCCGCTCACATATCTGCAGCACAACAGTATTTAGGCACTTTGTTTGAACCCATCAGAAAAACCAGGACAGGGTTTAGTTGCATCCAGTTGGAAACAGATGAATACTTAACCCTGCATCTCTTTGCATATTCGGGAAAGAAAGTTCGATGGTGGTGGTTAGTGAACATGAGGCGTAACAACAAAGTTGAAAAAATGTCCTAACATTTATTGAGGCTTCGGGATCTGTAGTCATTTATTGCTTTTGAACACATTGAATGTCTGGAATAAAAATAGAATTTTTGAGTTGTAGTAATTTTTAAAGTGGTGTTATAAATACCATTAATGACACCGTAAAACACGAAAACAAACCCATAAAAGCATGGTCAATAAAAACACAGGTTCAACTCAACGAGGCACAGCATGATGCTGCATGAAAGGTCCAAATTTTAAACCCTTTAACCGTCAGTTGATATCCTACTAACGTACTTTTGTAGTTTTAATAGAAAGGGAACTGGAATTTGTAGATGAGGTATCCTGGTAAGGTCCATATCTGCACTGATATGCCATTTGACAGAAGACAAGCTTATATTTTGAATTTGGGTATATTTGACAGGAGGCAATGAATTCTAGGAAAAACAAAACAACAAGAGGATTGCACCCGCCTTTCTAGCGCCTGAAGTTATTACCTGATATCAAACATTCCACAGCTTAGTCTTTGATCTAGTCGCCGCACTTCTTAGAGTTTCGACATAGAACAACTGATGAAAGAAAAATCAAACAGCATACAGATAATGAACAATAACATATAAACGAATACTGATAAGAGTTATTAAATGAACTCTAAAATATAGTCCAAGTTATGAATGAAAGCAGCAGTTCAGGTAATAATTTATATTAAACTGATAGTTTGACAATGATTTCTTTATCAACCTGACGGGATGTCTCGCATCTCAACACTTTCTCTGCAGTTCTCATAAACCATGCTGCATGAAATAGTGGAGGGCAACAAAGGCACACAGACGCGCATTCCACCAGCGTCTCGCAACGCTTTGTGCTTGGGTTTGAAATCACAAACGCAATACGAAAGATCGATACGTACCAAGTCATGAAGATACTACATTCTTCGCTGCGCTATCAAAACCGAACCGGCTTAAGAGTCGTCAAAGCCCGAAGCAACCACTCCTCTTCGCCGCCACAAATACTGTAATTATCATCAACCTTGACCTGAGCTCTCAAATGAAAACCAAAACCAAACCACTGAAATCCTGAGAACTGAACAGCAGGACACTATAGCCCAAAAACCGTAATATGCTGTTGGCTGAGACTAGTAAACAAAACTACATCCACCAAATATTAGAATGTCTAACAAAACCGTCCAAGGTCAGACGTGTAAAATAAGCTTTTTAGAAAACTTTAAGAAAAATAGTCTAAGGAAAATAACCAGCTGTGCTGCTACAGATAACTTATCTTGAACTAAAAGATCACAGATTCACTTTTAACTTTTAGTCTAGCAGATTAACGGGCATCTGGTCTAGAGCAAGATAAACAATGATGAAGATATAAAGAATTAGCACAGGTGGAGATAGGCACACACAATGAAACAAATGATATGATCAATGAGTGATAACTAGTCGTCCGTGAACGAACCAGTCAATGACAAATTAGTGATATGTGCAATCTTCACAATAATATACATACAAAATTCTAAAAACATATCAGCAAAATTCCAAAGACAAATTGTTACCACAATCAGTCGATTTATCAAAATGTAACGAATGAAGATTTATTATTATCCACAGATATCACTGAGATAAGACATTGTAGAGAAAACAAAAATCTAAAGAAAACGCACGAGTGAAATCTTTACTTCTTGTTAAAAATAAAACCATTATGATGCTTACTTGATTGAGAATATAAAATGTAAATTTTCAGCAAGAATATCAAAAAGACGCGCTTCTGTTCGAATTTAGGAAATCACTTAAATGTTACTATAAAAGATTAAACCACCTAATTGACAATTACTTATATTGTCAGCCATTGCTTCTTTGATTCGCCAGAACTAACGACAGTCAAATCGCCGCAAAAATTGCAATACCAGACACGGGAAGGCATCGCCGAGAGAGCGCAGATCATCGTGGTTCATTAAACAAAAAAATTCAAAGTTAGCTGAATGACGATTACTACGCTATCATAGTCAGTAAAACGACGAAAAGCAGAATGTAGGAAAGGGTTTAGCTTTTATGGATTAGAACAAAACACTGAGCGCTAATATGGCTTCCAGTCGAAAATTGCCTCGGCCTCTTTTCCAGGATCAGAAACACTCTACACAGGTTGATGGACAGCAGTATCATGAACCCACATTCAAATAACTCAAATGCAGAAGAAGGATTTTTGATGATCAAATCAAAAATAATAAGTCAAACAATATCACTCTCAAACCTTAATTAGAGTTGAGGAGATGATGCGGCTTATGGTCTCGTATCACCCTGTGTCCCATCTCCACGTTATAGAGCCATACTGAAAATACCAACAAGCACAATGAATTCTTTTTAAGTATTATTATTAGTAAAGTAATTGAAGTGAGGTGCTTTACTGAGAAACTGATAAATAAGATAATTTATCCATAAAACTCTCAGTAATATGATATCCGAATTGCACCTATTTTCCAAACTCTTTTCACGTAAAAGGATTTCGCACGTTGCTTTAATAATAGGCGAAAAGAACGACTAGAAAGAAATAAAAAACAGCATTGTTACCGTAGCAAAGTAAATTTGTTTAGCGCAAACAGATACTGTAAAAATCGCAAAAACATAAATCAACAAAAACAATCGTCATAATAATGAAAGTTATAAAGAAAATAAAACAAGAACATTTTTTCTTAGTAAAGCATCCAGATGAGAAGAGCAAACTCCGGCCCACCACAGATCTGTAGCACAAAATAGGTAAACTTCATACATCTTTGTTTGAATTTGTCTGACAACCTATGTTTTTGCTGTATAGGCATCATTATTCCTCTTTATGAACTGTTAATAATAAGAAGAGAGAGAGTTGGGCTGCTCAATACAGTTTCAAACACACAACTGAGTTTAGGAATACACTCTCTCCTTTTTTATTTCATTGAATCAACAATGTGCTCCATTTGATTAGTGCTCAACTCATCTGTTTGTTCCAAGAGTCACCAAAATACACCACGTATCAACAACCCAGGACTCACACCATTTGATGTTGAGAGAGAGAGGGAGTCAGGTGACAGGAGCTTGCCACCATGGTAACCACCAGCCCAACCAGCCAATCCCAGCCCCACTGATTTCAAACCCAAACATCCTTAGAGATAGAGACAATACACTTCTTCAGTCAGTGGCTCAGAAAGTGCATCCAAAATCAACATGGCAACTCAGAATGTCTTCTTTTTGACGCTTCTGAAAGAACTAAAAACTTTACTCTACACACCAAATTTGTTACATTTTTTATTAGCTTTTTCATTGATTATTTGAGTCAAACTGTCAAAGCATAATGTGATTTAAAATAGGATAAAGTCAAATATTTTGGAGTATCATAACTCTCTTATTTTTCTTTTAGGTAATAAGAATACTTACGTCAATTAACATATCACCTTATACTAGAAAACGAAAGAAAGAGGAGCACAGGAAGACTCAGGTATCAACAGAAATGTTCAGTGCATCGTAGTGACACTGAATTGAAAACATAATGAATTCTTTCAGTCTTCAATCTTTGCTAACCTGAGGAAAACGATTTTATGGAAAAAAGAAAAAGTTAAATATTTTGATATTAGATTTTCTACCAAATAAAATTTGTGAAAAATAGCAAACTACATTAAGCTTCTGAAAAAGTAGCAATAAACGTAGTTTTTTGCATGAATTTTTTTGAGTTTTAGATCTCTAAGTTTGCTTGTAAAACTTTATGCATACAACAAACACATTTCCGTGTTGGCATCATCCTTCGCCAGCAACTGTCACAACCTTTGCAATAATTTTTGCAGCAACTGATTGTATTGTAAACTGGGAGGTAACAGGAACCGACTCGCATCAGCATTATTATCCCGCTCAGAACAAATGTAAACATTGCAAACATTTGAGCTCACAGGTACGATCATGCTTGACATCATGTTCTTGCACTTGTTTAAACAAAACTCTCCTGTTGAAGAATAGGAGGGGTGTGCAGTGAGCATATGCTCACGCATCCTCGCCAGCTTTGATGGTCATAATGAAAAACGAGAATTGACACTGAGCTGAACAGAGGGAGTGAGCTTTTCTTGTTAGAGATGAAATATTATCTTTACGTCTGAATACTACTGTAAATTTGGGGGACTTATTATTGGGCATTGTCGTAGACCTTCCACAACCGCCACAGCTTTGCAGCTTCTGAGCCTAAATGAATCCATGGCAAATTGCTAAAACTCCCAACTGAAGAACGAGGAATGCAGATAAACAAATCGCCACTAAAGCGTATGCTGGTTGCTCCTCGTTTGCTAAACGAATACGCCGATGGCTTATCGCCATACTGATATGGTAAGGCATGATCGGCGCTTCCTGAACGATTAACAGATATTGGAATGTAGCGAGCCAATGGAGTCAGCACCTTATTCAGGATTGCCGCAAAGAAAAATCATTTTCCTTTATAACCAGCAAAGAATAGGCGGTGAAAATCAGTCGTAAGTTCACATTTGAAAATGATATCATATCATTATGCTGCTGATCCAGGAAAGAAGTCTAGACAGGCAGCAAAACAGGTATGATGCTGGCAATTTGAGAGAGCTCTCAAAATATATTTTCATCATCTCACACGTCGATAACTCCTTCTCACAAAAAACCTCGACTTTATTTTTTTCCTGAACTGATAATGCTTGAAGAGAAGAGTGAAGAATGCTAGGTGGCGAGGAGAGAGAGTGCTCATGAAAGGCAGGTTATATATATATGTCATATATATATATATATATATATATATTTGAGAGAAACAGGCTGTCATTACATTTATTGTTTACATATTATATATGAATATTATTATTACGTTAATATTGCTAGCCGTCATTAGGCTAGGTTATGAGTATTACGCTGCTTGTTATTGTTACTTATTATTTAGTTTGGTTGGTTATTATGACACATAGAAAAACATTTCGATCCTCCTTTCTCCTAGTTTCGATTTGACTCTTTCCAGTTCGAAACTTGAATACATAGTTTTTAATATGAACTAATAAATATTTGAAACCGTCACTTCTAACAGTTGATCGCATTCTTGAAAATGTGTTTATTGCAACAAATTTATTTTTTTTCTTCCTCTAACTTTTTTAAGCAAGATAAGTGCTTTATTCTTGGTGATGGTTCAATATACGATATTTATATTTCATCGCAAAAACGAGGTCTTCAAAAGGTGGTGGTTTATCATAATGGACTTAATTTAGATGAGTAACAAATGTTTGAAAACTTTGGGGTTTGGGGTATCTTAGGTGGAACCCATTGCTTGAGAGAATGGGAAACAACAAGAGTTTAAATGGGAACCTTAACTGATAACTATGCAGATGAGAAATGAATGCTGCATTGCTTTCTTAGAGTTGCCAGAGAAGGAATAATACTGGCTAATTCCTCTGAGCAGAAGCCGTGAAAATACCTATAGAAGAGCGACAGATCCCCCACAGCTCGACGATGGGCAAGAAGAGGAAGCCTTCTGTGAGCGTTGGATCATTAATAAGACGAACAGCTCTTTTTGAATGGAGTCCAGAAGGCTATGTTGTAGGGGGACGCCATTCTCAAACATGAGAACAATATTCCCAAGACAAACATTTGAGGTGAGAGGAAGAGATGCGGTAGAGGCACTTTTTACCGGTAGTTCTGACGGGAATGCACTGCGAGATGGAAAGGCTGAAAGTCGCTGAGTTACAGTTTCTTACGAAATGCAACGCTGACGACATGATTGAACCAGTATTTTAACACTCAATGCATTGAGATCATTCCCTGGGGTAGTGTAACCACATCAATTATTAGATCTATTGTAAAAAATAATATCATATATTGCGACCTTTGTGTTTTTTAAAGGCTTATTAGTTAATCTGGAAATGCTTCCTTCTCTTTCCTACCGAAGGGCTGTAGGGGATCTGTCGCTCTTCTATAGGTATTTTTACGGCTTCTGCTTTGAGCAGTTGGCCAGTATAATTCTTTTTCTGGCAGCTCCGAACACGTGGTGCCACTATTATCACATTCCATTACACTCCAACTTTCTTCGTTTCTCCATCTCTAGAGTATCTAGGCTGTAGAGTGCCAAAACATTATTTCTAACGACACTTAAGACATCTACGGTGGCCTTCAGCCTTCGTGGACTGTTTCAAAATAAAAAATTGAAGACGAAGCAAAAGGACAAGATTTAAGTTCGTGGGTAGAAGACAAATTGTTTAAAAAAATATTATTTTTTATAGGTTTAGTCATATCTCCCAACCCAATGGTCTTCTTTAAAGAAGAGAAGATCGTAAAAGATATTTTGTTTCATAACATTATGTTAGCATATTTTTGGGAGAAGAATGTGGTTGTGGTGACACAGCATCACCACAACCATGTCATAGCTCACATGAATGGCATGAGTTAAGATGGATAGAGGAGATCAGTGGCGATGAAGGTAAGACAAACACAGCTGGCTATTTACTCACGCTAACGGCAGTGAATAGCCAAACAGAATGGGATGTCCATCTGACCTCACAAGTTGTATTTGAAAGCAATATCATATTCTTACTTTATTTTTTTCCGAATTTGTATGCCCATATAGAGAAAGATCCCAAAGAAAGATGCTGATATTTATGGAATTGTTTGTATTTTGAATGCAGAATTATACACCATTTTAAAGGTAAGAAAGAGGATGCGCCCCACAACCAGATCTCTTCTAGTACATGTGCCTATTTCTGAAGAGGCATTACGACGAAAACACAAAACTGATTTAGGTGATTCTACTTAATATCAGTCAAAAACCGTAATCCAAACTTTAGAAAACCAAGAAATATGAAGGTCGAGATTTTGGTAAATATTTAGGTTTCTGAAACAACGATAACCAGCGCTGTTTGAAACACTCAGTTTAATTCGAATGATCTATTTTGCAGTAATGACCTGGTCGTGCTTGAGTCTGAGAGGATTTCTAATCCATAATACAAATATTCTTCATTTCGGCTTCTCCTCGCTGAGAGATTGAGTAGTTAGGCCTTGAAGATGGATTCTCCAGTAAAGAAACCATATATATATATTGATTAAAACCTGTAATATTTGAGACTGTTAGTAGAATTCTAGAAAGGTCGATTTTGAAGAATATAGGTTATATGGTGATGAACAAAGATATTCTTATAAGGATTTTTTTTTTGGAATATATATCCAGAACCTGTTCCATTGTAGCTTAGTGTTTGATCAAAATAGAGAATAAGATTTGAATAAAAATACAATGTCTTCTAGAGACTTACAAAGTAGCCTTTCAGAAAAATGAAAACACTGAGAGAAACACAATCAGATCAAAACCAGAGAACTCAAAAAGAGGTAAGAACACCAAAGCACACGTTGAACATATCGTCAGTATACTTTACAGTGATACGCACATCACGCCCAGACAATATTGATACCCACCAGACCAGGTTTTGAATTGACGAGCTAATCTCCACGTCGCCAGAAATTTAATACCGAATTTAGTTTGATATCTGAAAATCGCGTCAAAGAATGGGCAGGAGTCTGGGAAAACGCTTTGCAGAATGATAACGACGACATTTCTCCGCATCAGCCGCAACGAAACAGTGGTTAACCGATTTTCGATTGACCTTCTGACGATGGTAATCGGAAAAGATTAAGGCGCGCCGTAAACACAGATCACAGCCCGTTACTTCAGATCAAAAATGAAATCAAACCACTGATTTAGGACTTGTCTTTAGTTTGTTCAGGGTGAAAATCAGCACCGCCACCTCTCAAAACCAAAAACTTTGCTACTCTCTACTTCAGTACATCAGATATAATGATTTTGGTTGTGCTTTTTTCTACAATGATTGCCGAATAATCTGCCGTTTTCAAAATAAGTAGGTATGTAGGGTCAGGTAAAAAAGTTAACGCACCTTATCTATTTTTAAATTGTAGATTAAATTATCTTTATTTTAATTATTTATAAAAATAATTTTTTATGCGAATTATTTACTATGAACTTTATTACTTTAAAGCACAGTAGGCTATGAAACAAAAGCTAATTACTTGAAACAAAACTTTGTTAACATTGTTGCTGAAATCAATAGCAAACAAAATAGTTGGCTTAAGGAAGTAAATTAAAAAACTATATTCAAAGATTTAGATTAAGAAAAAAATATCGCAAATTTTCGAAAGCACCTCCGTGGTTTCAACACTTTCTTGGCATCATCATCAAATGGTTTTATTTTTGCAAGAGCCCCATAAATTCTTGGATCAAGTTATAGTCAGGTTAAGACGACTTCCTTATAAACTTTATTTTTAACACTTCCGTAAAATTTTGAGGTAAAAGATCCGAATCAAGAGTTTTCCAACTTACATAATTCATGTGTCATGTCACTTCAAAGTGAGTATTTATAAATTACTCTCCATTTCAGAACGTCATGGGTATGGGCACCATTTTGTTAAAAGTAATTTTTTGTTATTTTATTTAAGGAAATATCATCCAGGATATCGAAAAAATTTAATTGGAGTATGTCCAGATATCTACCCGCATTCGAATTTTTTTCGAAACAGCGATACATCAGTTTCCTTTAACAAAAAAAAAAACAACGTTCACTTCCAATTGACCTTGTTGACAAATAAGTAGTACCATGCGGGTGATCAGCAGTTGAATAGCTTTCTTTTGATGAGGTTGAGATAGTATTTAACCAGATTCAAATGTCCATCCAGACGAACAGTAATGCAATAACATCCATCTTAGGCTGAAACCAGAAAACGTGGGAAATTCAAGAATTTTTCAACAATCAGTCAGAGGGGGCGATAGGGTATCAGGTGATTTGATTTAATCCTCAACCTTCTTCATCCAAAGATCTTTTGGGATAGACTCTTCAGCTTGTGTTTCTATTTTTTCTGACGAAGGTAGATTTTTGTTTCATAATTTAAGATGATTGCTATCAGCGTCCGTTTGTATCTAAAGTATGAGATAGCATTATATTGAGGAGGCGATTACTATGAGGATTTATAGGTATTTCACCTAATTCATGATTGGCGGCTCAATAATGGCTACTGCGTTCTTTTTAATATTCTCGCTGTAGGTAAACGCCTGGTTGGCTTAGTGAGGCACAATGCGTTTGATGTTGATTGAACATCTCACCCAGTGATTTATAGTGGTTGCTGACAACCCTTTGAGTCGTCACGATATCGACGAACTCTCAAAACCAGTCAGTACTGCTACTTAGTTATTTGGGAGGTCTTATTCTGATCTATTACACCGCTTTAGAATAGCATGGTGATAGTAACTTTCATTTATTAATACATATACTGATCCTACTGTAATTTCAAGATATGCTTAATGGTTATCAACATCCAAATAAAATCTTGTAAGAGATTAATTTCAATTTTTTGTTTACTTTTAAAAATATCCAAGAAAAAAGAAAGGTTTCAATTTTTTTTTGCTAGGAACTGATAGCCTGAATTTATTTGTCGAGAGTTTAAACAATTTAGTTATTATTTATTAACAAATGACAATATCAGCTGTTCACAAATTTATCAAAAGCTTAATTTATGTGCTAACACGGAGAAAGTAGCGTTAACTACCAAGGAAACTGACATTTCATCAAATTATTTAAAAAGAACATTTCGCTAATATGCCCGTAATGCGAGAACAAATTTCAGACAGTGAATTACTGACATGACTAAAATAATTCGAGGTCATTGGTACAATTATTTTGGGATTGCTCAGTAACAAGAAGAGAAAACTGACATCACCGCTCATCCGATCATAAACAGCAACAATTATTCAGTCTCATTTATTGCACAGTTGATCTGCAACAGAGTTCTGAGTCATGCCATCAACTGATTGCAGCACCTTTATCTTTGTTTCAGCTTCATCACTCATATCGATAGCTATGACGCAGTCTCCCGATCGCCGCTGGCTTTTACAGCCTTGAACTTTGAACGCACGAGTTATTCTGATTATTTTCAACACGCCAGAAACCAGCTATCAACGTCATTGCGCCGCACTTTATAACAGCGCGCACCTTGTCTTTTCTTTGGGATCTCCGTTAGTTGCTAAACCGTACTGAGCCTCCTGATTTGAATATTGAACTGGGTATAAAGCGCTGACACGACTTTGCAGTAAAAAAATTACACCCAACAACTCAAAGACTCACTGGCTATAAAATAAAGGAATTGCTTGGGAGACGTACGGCATGAGAACAGATCCGAAGGTGTTACATAAGTTCGCAATAATAAATGAGTTACTTGGATTAAGATGCTGACAAAGCAAACGTTAACACGGTTTTTCAATTGAAACCTAGCACCACGTGTCTCTGAGGTAACCAAAAAACGATTTAGAGAACTGTGACGTCTTGTAATCACTGTATCAGAGATTAAATTCAGAATGTTTTAATATTCGATAGGTGTCGTAACGTACCTGCTTTAAATTCAGAGCATAAACTGCGGAAAATTATATAAATTAAATAGGTATCGTAATAGTAGCAATTTGTCAGGGGATAAAATAAAGCGAATGAATTCATGTAGTAATTAAAGAACTGCTGTCCACATTGAATGCGGTATCCATTTAATGTGATTCCAGTAAGCCACGTTTTAGTTTGGCTGTTTCAACTTAATTAAAATTGAGTCGCTCAGCGCCATAGTGGCCCAACTGCAAATTTTCACTTTTTATACTTTTCCGTGCAATATGTGCTATTTTTGGATATTTTTAACCCATAGGTAAATGAATATTTGATAAACAATACAAACAGAGATATAGTAGAACATCGACACAAAGCAAGCCTGATCTCTCAGCCTTCTTGCATTTTTAATTTTAATCTTTACATTATTTATCTGAAGAAGTCAACACCGCTGATCTAATCGTTGATGACCTGAGATCAAAACGTCGAGAGATCGAGCAGTCAGCCAATGCGCTTTCCATCGCCAAACGTTCATCTTTAGTTCCAGTAGGAAAAACTGTTGAAAGAAAGAAACTAAGACCATTATTAATCAAAATTCATATAGATATGATAACTATTCACTGGCGTTTAGGTACATTATTTGCACAAAGTACCACGATATTTACAGTGATAATATTATCAACCTGCTACCAGGTATCGTCCAGCAGAGTTTAACTGATGAGGATTGACATCACCTGTCTTTAGATGAACAGTGAATGCCGGGAGTCATACAGCGTCCAGTTTACTTGCGTTCGGACCAACCAACTCCAAAGATCTCGATCTACTGGCCGCACATCCAGAAACTGATACGATATACCGCCACCCCGCGACCAAGCTTTTCGCCCAACAACATGAAAAGAGCTGCTGAATAGATTATACAGTAACGGTGAATCACTTTAATGCATTATATCTGAGTACTGAAGGAGAGAGGGTTGTTGTAGCACGATTGTACCTAAACCAACCTGTTTGATGGCGAATGCCACTGAACCCAGCGAAACTATACATGAATATCGCAGCATCACACATCGTGGCATGAAGAAAACATGAGACTTAGTAGTATCGCAGACTCAACCCGTTTGATGAGACACTAAGTGGGGGAAGCGAAGCCAACAGAGTGTGAAAGATCTCACACCTAAAATAGGACCAAAACAAAGGCAACAAACGATGATAGAATTGCTTCAGATAGCGCAGAAATGATGACTCAGCTCGATAAAACCTTTTAAATATTCTTACAAAGCTTCGACGTGCAGATTTATCAAAGAATAATTAATCGACGTTTGATATGAGTGGTCAGTCAGTCAGACTAAAGAGCGCCGACCTGCAAAATACAGAGAAAGAAAACCAAAGTATAAGTTTAAACGTCCTGAAATGGGGAAAATCACTTTATAATAATTTAGGAGTAACACTTCTCACTTCTTTATGCTCGATCAAACCAACGAGAACGATCACCGTTGACTTCAAAACATTCCCAAAGTTGATACCATCCTAGACGAAGAACGATGACCCAGCCAACCAAATACAGACCATTTCGTTCGAGATATTTGAATAAATTCCTTCAATTACATTTTTTCGTTATCAGTACATTTGAGATTGTCTTTTTTAGAACGTCACTAATTTTGAGAATGGCATGTCCAACCAAAGCAATATAGAAGGCTTGCACCACAAATAGAAACGTTACTACTTTAATATACAATCTGGGCGCACCACAGTAGCCACCATGTTTCAGATATCTGAAACACATCCTCTGAAACTGTGGCGTTATGCCCAGCCCATATGATCTAGCTATTTGATCCTTGATTAGGCCAAACCAGATACTACAACTCAGGCCAGCACTGATCCCACTGAGAAAACACACCAGACCTGGTGAGAATTACTTCCCAACTAGAATGCTGGTACTGCTGCAGAGCAAAGCAATCCCTGTGCAGACCCTTACTGCTGAGATATTCACAACTAAAACCAAAAAGTTTCTCCACGCCATCATGGTAATGAGCTGCAATTGCTTCTGCACCTCAGCTGCACCGCCGTCCCCGTCCGATTTTACTGAATCACATCAAAGACTTAGTTACCAAACATCCCATCTCATCAGCATGACCAGAGTTCAAACCAGAAGATAAGAGGTGCGACCGGTGGAGATAGAGATCCGATGCAGAGTCCGCGAGTCATCGAGAACGCTGCACCTAGGTCGCGACAAACTCTTTATTCTCAGCCCCGCGATCAGCAACTCACAAAGACTAGTTTGAAACAAAAACGATTCGTCAGTGAAATTTATGTTCCAATGGATTGATCAAAGTAATTTCATCTGCACGGAAATCTAACAAGTTCGAAATTATTAAAATGGAATATGAAGATTTTAAAAGTACAAAAATTAGAAATGCTTATTACTTTTGTAAGATGCTTTTTAATATTGAAAAGAATGAATAGTACAGGAACTAGGTGTCAAGACATCAGAAATAACTCTTTTAATATAATGGAAATATAACAAACTGACGAGTTTACGTTTTTGATAAACAACGCGAGCCAAGATAAAGAATAACTCAAGATATCTCACATAAATAATGCTCGTGACCTCACGAACAGCAGAAACCCACCATCAAGTTGAAGTTCAAGGATCCTCTCACACCCTGATATTAGCTTAGTCAAATCTCTGATTACTTTATTTAAACTACTACCCGAACAACGTACGCTACTGGGCATTTCAAGATATTAGGCAGATACCCAGTAATGGCCAACTGAAAATTGATTTTTTGATGATTTTTTATTGTTGCCATAGTGGCTCAATCGTTTTTCTTTGTTAAAATATTTATTTTTAATAATAATTAGTTTGATTTGTATTTCACATACTTTCTTATATTATTTTCACCCAATAAACAAATAAACAATAGTTTAGTCTTTGAAAAACTTGACTGTGTTTTTATTGCATTTTAAATTACACTTTACTAAAACTGCGTTTTTTGGTACTTAGGCTACTATGGTATGTTGAGCGACTCAATTGTGTTTTTATTATTTATGAGTTTAAGTTTGTACAGCTAAATCAAATTACTTTTACGTTTAAATACTTATTAAGTTTATAAAATTGGCATATCTAGAATAGAGGGTAAAAAGGAATATAGATAATATATTTATTATAAATTGCAAAACATACTTCTTAAGGATCGTTTCGGTAGGTTGACTGGTTGATTTAAGAGGGGTTTATCCCGTGTTCATGCAGCCTATTGGCTTATTGTGTTTACCTTCCTTGTTACAAAAATCTGGTTCCCCTTATTAAATTTAGCAAGTTTCCAACAGGATGTTCATACAAAAAAAGGTTTTCGCTTTTAATATTTTCCAACAGTATAGGTCTTGAATACGTTTAGCGGGAAGGATACCCAGAATGCTTTTTTTCTCCTCTGAAAGCTGTATATTGAGGTGATCATGTCATCACCAGTTTCATTCGAGGAAAGCGCTCTGTTGTACAGGCGGCATATATTATTTTTTATATTTGTTATAGAGCGAACCATCTGTCGATTTTGTTATCTGTTCTGATAGTTTTAGGACTGACTTGAGGCCGTTGAAAGTTTAAGATGAACCAGCTCTTGCTAGCTCATCTGTTTTTCCATTGATTTCTGCTCTCAAGTATCTAGAAATTTAGAAGAGTTTTATCCTGTTGTTCCCGGCGGCATTTTTTCTGAGGTCAAAACGAGCAGCACTCATTGAGCACCAGCAACCTAGTGAAAAATTAAGACTTTTAGAGCAAACTATGTTTGCCTTGCCTCATTATTTCGTAGCATGAATTGTGATCAATTGAGTCATCATCGTCTTTAAACCAAGGTGTACATAACTGGGCATCTGTAAAGTAAGGGTGGTGTTCCTCTATTTGTCGGTAATGTCTGATCCGAGGAGAGAGTGAAGAACGTGCAAAGAGTACCATATTACAGGTTTGAGGCGATCTCGCACCACATCCGATATCGTCGCTAGGACATTCACAGCTCGGCCTTCCAGCGACAGATTCTCCCAACGTCGATTCCACTGAAACTCACAGTAACACGCTTCTGAAATGGTCGTTTAACCCGTGGGGGAAAACACGCTTATCACCAGGTGATCTTAGTTAAAATCATATCGTTATCAACGTATCACGAGCACCGAGAGCCAGGATTCGGTTATTGTTGGTGGTTTTTTCCCAGGCGCCAGTGCACCTTTCATAGTCACCGACTAGGTCGAGAACGGTAACAATGAAAGAAACCGCATCTGAATAAAGCAGTAATGTCCCATCTTCCTTCAGAGAGATGAATTTATCCAGAGAAGATGGATTCAGAACGACGATAATACTGTCTGTATTACAGCAACGAAAACAAAAAGCATAAGACCATTGAAAAAACATGAGAACTATTTACAAAGTAGACAGTGAGGCTGTTTACATGGCAGATGTTTAGTAGACACCTAGGTTTAGGTTTGAAGTGAGTGGACTTCCATGCTCCTCCACTGCGACCGCTCGGTCTATTGTGGCTCACAGCTCTTATATTTCTCCCAATAGATCCTGCATCCTTTTGAGATTTTAATATTGAAGAAAAATTCTTTTGATCTCCTGCATCACTGGTTTTCCAACACGAAAACACAGTACTGATAAACTGACTCTCCTTCCTGGAAAAATGACGAGCAGACGATTGGTCATGCTCTTCCTCTCGGTGGCAGAGGTGGGTAGCTCTCAGATCTCTGTTACCTGGTTCCTATAATCTCACTGATTAGCACGATCTCACTACACTGCTGGAGCCATTGAGCACAGACACCAACGCTCCACTGAGCACCTCCTTGACCCATCTCCCAGGATCTTAAGAGAGAAAACCATCCGACGATGATGTCTGTTGTCAGTGAAAACTCCTTTCATTATTGCAGTGCGGTTCCGCGTCCGCCTTCCTTCCGCGCCTGAAATCTCGTAACCTTATTTAGTTAACCCGCTTTCAGCCTGGGATGACTGCCTCCTTTCACAGGTGTTCGATCAGTGACATCTGAAACGATCCGTCGAAACAACACTTAGCGCTTGAAAGCGGTTTGTTCACTTCTGTCTGAGCTAGGTTTCAACATTCACCACTGCACCCATATTATTGCAGTAAGGCTGGATACTTCCGAGAGGTCGCTCCTGTATCTCAAAGGCACCATTGGAGATACTCTGCTTTGCTGCACAGGATGTCATTCACTTATCAGCATCGGTATGTTAACACCTTTGAGTTAAGCTGTTGTGTTCGTTTTAACTTTGTATCCCTTCCCATTACCGCTATTAGTTGCTGGAGTTGCCGATAACCAGCAGAAACAGAGGTATGTCGATCCACTGCAATCCAACTACGCGACTGACTCAGGAACACCGCTGAGAGAAGACATAACTTCTAAGATAGGTTATACAATGGGTTCCGCGTCGTGCAAAAACAGCTGCGAGGGGGGTTAGAAAAGAATAGCTTGGCCACATCATGTTAGTAAAACAGTAATGAACTGATGATAAGAATTATTTTTAAAGCAATTTAGGGAAGCGCTTAATGCCAAAGAATGAAGACCTGAACCAACCGAACCTGTTAAATAGACTTATATGAAGAAATGGTGGAAAATATTGTAAAAAATGAAAGATTGTGGGTACAAAAAGTCTGTGGAGTGAGCACCTGCCTCCCAATGAATCTTTGCTCCTAGGGGAAAATATCAAAGCCATCCACACATGATTCGCCACCAAAAAGCAGTAATTTACATTTTTTTTGTAGAGAAATCAAAATTCTGATGATTTGCACACAGAAAGTAGCGCAACCTGCCGAATGCAGCAAAAATCGAAGAGACCGCACTGATTCAAATTCACCAACATAGAGAACTTGATTATTCTTAGAGCGAATTGCTATGAACAAAACATTATAAGTTTATAAACCCCATTGATGTCTCCGATGACAACAATGATAAGAATATTAATATTGAAAATAAAATGAAACTCCCACAATTTAATTCTAATTAGTGATTGCCTAGGTAACTGGGGGAAGAGAATATTAGGTGACTGCAGAGCTGAGCTTACCTCGCCAGCATGATCTCCAAAAACCATAAAAAATATTTTTCCTATGTCCGATTATTGGTAGTAAAAATTTAAGATAAGCATATTTTTTCATTTTTTAAAAAATGTCGAAAATTATCCCTAATTAGGGATAATTTCGGGATGATACAAAACTGGAATATATTGTTCAATATCATATGTAAACGTGCAAAGACTCTTTCAGCTTCTTGATGATACGACACCCTGAGGCGCCAGATAGCAATGAATATGATTCATACCATTGAGGGCGCTTGCACACAAGTCCTCAAATTCTTCAACTTGCTTTAAGAATCATTCTCTAACATGATAAAATCACAATAACTTAGGCACCTAGAAAACTGACTATAAATAGTTCTAATAGAAAATTCACCAAAGTACTTCTCACCAAAGGTTTGAGTAAGATAACTACTCCAGTAACGAAAGAAACCACCTCGAATCCCATAACATACGTATAGTAAATATCATTATGATATATAAAAAATATTTTATATCTCATACTTTCTTCGTAAATAAGCCACTCAGTCAGGTTATGGGTGAGCTTTCTCCCTAAATAGATACTGGTGAGGTAGGTAACGACGGATTTAATAATTTGTAATGTATAGTTTTTCCGCCATCATTCAAGTATCTTGAATCTTTCTCATATTTATGGTAGACTTTATTATATTATTCTCTATAATATAAAATAAACTATTTTGCTCAATATCTTACTCTTAGTTACCTCCATAAAATACACCAGAATCATATTTTTGATTAGGTTTATAGTTGTCTATATATGTCTAGTTTAGTTACCGAGATCTAATTTATTATGTCGATCTATTATTTTAGAAAAACTAAAAATATTCTATCTTTTTATTTTTAGATCTCTGACAAATGTAATTGTAACACAAGAATATTTTTATAGTCTTTTAGTATTTGGGCAGGGTGAGAAAATTGGACTAAAAAATTTGCTTTTGCTTTTGTGTTAGTCACCTCAACACTCCTTCTCAAAGCCAAAACACTTTTCAAAAACTTTAGAACATTTCAAGTTGAAAGTTTTAGGAACTTAATGAATGAGTTTGATTTAACAGCTCATTTGTGGACTATCAAAAACTATTTGAAAGTGTTGAGAATGCTATCAAGGTTTGAGCAATAACTGAATTGACTGGAATGAAACTGTAGATGGTTGACCAAGTCATCCCGACGACTGAGGATGTGAAGGTAGTAGGTCCTTGTTTAATGGCAGAAATAATAATATTGGTATAAACGATAGATCCGCAACAAACAATACAAAAGAAGGACGAAAACCCACCCAGACAGTTATGAGAGAATCACTACAGTAAAATGATAATGAGTTCGTATTTATCAAAGACGTACTTCAATAAAATTATAATTAGGCTTTAAATTCTCACGGACTCGGTGGATGTATGATGTGATTATTGTAATGCATTTGTGTTATACTGTACCAGAGCACCGCACACCAAACAAACAGTTTCATTGTTCCCACAACTTTTCCACAGTTGAAAATCAGAGGCGTTAGGTAGCAATTCTGAAAACACATTAGCGGAGAGAGAATTATTGCATGAAACGCGGATTAATGGGTATTCGTGGTGTCGCAAATTAGATTTTATCGTTGTTATAGTGCTGCCGCGTTTAGTGGAGTTTGTGCCTGACATAGAAAGCAAGAAATAGCTCTAAAGCCAAATTTTCCATCCATTTAAAATCCATTTTCAGTTAAACACAATGATCAGTCATAAAACTGCCTCTCAGGTGGAAGCATACCAGTACCTTATTAGTGGGCAATAGTCTTAAAATATTTCTTTTTACTTATAATATTGATGAGCAGCTCATAAATCATGTTAGAGCTTTTAACTACTCTTCATAACATCACAAAGCAACAGAATGAGTAGTGAATAATAGAATGTGGCTTCAGCTGTGGAATTAGGCCCGAGGTTACTTCCACAACCCAACAAAGGACAAATTCTCACACTTCATCCAACCTATCATTAATAAAAGATAAGTATCTAAAAATGGTTTACTAGCCTTTAGATAAGATCCAATACAAACAGAAATAATGATGTTTTGATCGTTTTTAATAGATTTATCAATAATTAAACTATCTTAAAGCATTTTAATATCATCTCAAAATCGATCATTACAAACGCCAAATATTGAAGGTCCATCCAAACAATCCAAATAGTCACGGTCGACAAATCAAGAAAACATCAGGAAACTGTGTCATTACACAATTTCCTCACTGATAGGTTGAACCTTTGTATTTGGCGTTGTTGGCATGCTGATCAATTTAGGTCATCAAACTGAAGTATTATTTGATACATATTCAGGCTTTGATTTCTTCCATAACTGAAATTTCCATGCGTTAATTTAAGCCACAAACAAAGAGGTGTTCAAAGCCTATTAAATGGATCGAACCTTTCGTTCATCTTCACAAGAATACCAAACAGATCTGAAAGCTTTACTCTACTTCTTCTTTCAGTAACCCAAGTCAGCTACTTGACCAGTAAGAGTCGTTAACTGTAGGTCATCGGGCCAACAAATATTATGCTGTAGAGGTCACTCTCAATTTCCACACCAAGACAACACTGAGACAAAATGTTTCCTCACGACGTTAGTTGATCTGCTACCAGCTAATATCTCGAAGTTCGTGTGGTTTTAAATTGTCGTTCTAGTCGCCCACACGTGACCTCAAATAACGGCGCGATCGTTGAGGTATAAATTTTTGATAAATGCATCATTGTTTCAGAGTGAACGACTGCAACGTTGATGAAAGAAAGCCAACGATTCCCTGAATACAATCAAAAATAATCAGAAAACAAACTGAAGATGCACATATTGAGATAGTGGTAAGTGAATATAGGCAGTGACTGATAAAATGCGTTTCTTTTTCATAGTTTTATTTGTATAATCAAACTTCAATTTCGAATGAAGTTGAATATTATTTTTGACTTTTTTAACTAGGAGGTTATAAAGATCTCTTAGATTTGACTTAATAAAACTAGCATGTTCTTCAGTAATCAAACCAAGTTTAGAAGATAAGATCGTATTTATTGCCCGGGGTGGCAAACACATGGGAATTTTGAAGATTAAAACCAACGATGGAAATTATTGAATCAACTTTAAATAAGGCAATGTTATTATCTTGAGATTAACAGATGGCACCAGCAGCGGCGTCAGATCATGAGACAATTATCATTTGATTATATTACCACGAATTGCGTCATCGTTATGAAATGATACTATCTGTGGTGGCTGGCAAGAGTTCATCATTCACAGTCACCATTACAAACGAATATTAGTCATCGGGTCAAAAACAGAGAACTGTACAGACTGAACGCAGATTTATCTTAAACAAAAGTCGTTAGATTGAATTTTCCCAACGAACATTAACGCCGCGTGATCAGCAGCATAAGTTGCCAAAACCGATGGAGGAGTTCGATTTGCGACATTTGAACGAGCATCCTGGGCAACATAACACAATTCTAAAGGTGAAAAACCGACAAGATTGCCTGATCACCACAACGATTGATTATCGCCGAAGATCGCGTCTACCACCAGGACAACAGAACCCACACAACAACACACCATATGCTACAGACCAACTCAATTATCACGGGATTGTTCCGGGCAGTTTAAACAACAGCTTTGTTGGCACTTCAAGATCCTAAATCATTTTTCCTTTTCTTAGTCCGCTTAAATAGCTGCTCATTGTGAAAAGATAAGAAGCTACTTTCTGATGATCAATCACACGAATTCAACGCTGAAATCTGACACTGATAAATGAGTTCACTACGCTATCAGCTTTGGAACTCCCAAAGGCAGCCAGTCAACTTGCTCAACTATTCCACATAGATCGCCCATCCAGTCCTCAATAGCCAGAACGTTATTTAAGAACCACACTCTCATGTGAAACACTTAGTTGATGCAGAAATGCAAAAGCTGCCCTAGCATCAGTACACTGTAATAGGCAAACTGAATCTGTAATGAAAAATGAAATAACAACGTTTTACTTGAGAACTTAGATCGCCCAACATTTGGGAATAATTTTGTAATAGAACAAGAAAATAATGAATACTGAAAACTGAATATTATTTAATATATGAAAAAATGACAATAATTAAACACTTTTCTTTTTTTAAACAGCTGAAAATATCGGTAACACAAACGAAAAGAACTCCAGCCACTGGTAAGCAGCGAACTGAGAATAACAAATGGATGTATTTGATTCTGATTTGATAATATTAATGAAGAGTGGTCCATGCGTCCGATATAATAATTGATCACACGTGATCACACGAATGTCAAACACTGCTGCACACATTATCATATTATATTACAACCAACAACGTCCGATTATCAGCACACGCCACGACGCTCGGGACTGCGCGGAGATCAAACCGACGCGAGTCACACAAAAAGACGCAAATTTAGTTGTCGATTGACTTATGATAGTTTCGATATTTGAAGAACTGGGGCGCCAGAGTCTTTGAAAGCAAATAGTCGAATGTTCCTGAACAGAAGAATTAATGAAGAAGGTGAAGAGTAGTTACAAAGCAATAGCTTTAAAAAGCATCAACTCAGACGACTGGATTAGCCACCGAACATAGCGCCATTGGCGAGAAAGCCGGCGGATCTGCAACTGATTCAAAACTGAAAACCCACTGTAATTTGGTTTTAATCGAGTTTCATCTCTAAGCACTTATAAGAAAGTCTTTTCGATGAGCTGAAGATCTTCTGATGAGCAAACCACCTTGATACCATTGCTGAGAATGAATAATAACAATGAGTCTCAATGACACAACATTTGAAACATTAATTTTTATTATCATACGTCTTGATTAATGTAGAATTTTGATCTCATGAATTACATGAGGTAAACGCCAGAGTAGCACAACGCTTAAACATCACTATATGTCGATCTACGACAATTAGAGGCAGCTGTAGTATATCAGCCGTTGCTGATAAACTGAACTCTCAACTGAATCGCCTAGCCTCGGAACAACGACGATCGCCACTGCATCCCAACCCACAATAATAAAATTTTTGTCAATTTTCCATTGAAACTGGTCGCAGCTAAACTGAATGATTTTGCTGATAAACCCCTCCATGCTTTATTAATTATGTTTTACTTATTTATGATCACTCTTCCAGTTCGATGCAGGTACAACATTTCGTTATTTCATCTTGCCCTGATCTGAACTGATGAACATCATTATCGCACCACGCTGCAGATTGTTTTTTTCCTCATCTCGAATATTTTTCCTAGAGAGACAAGAACATCACGATAACAGTTCTCCAAAGCTGAAGCGCCAGGGCACACTGGTCAATCAGCAGAGTCCTGAACTTGAATGAAAGTAAGAAGCTTAGGAATATTTGGGATTGTTTATCTGTAGAGTTCCTTACACAAAACGAAAGACTCTGGTTTGAATTCAAGAGGTAACACAAGAAAAACAGAATCAACAAAAACATCTAACCCGTTAGAGATTAAATGGTCGAACGCTGATGAAATAATGCAAATGAATTTTTTGAATTATTAGTCTGGGAACAATAGAATGAATAACTAAATACTTTAAACAAACCAGGTTCGAATACATAATCGATTACCCCATCACGTCATTATCAGTATCATGAAGTCCGGGAAAGTCGGCAACCAGATGCGCCTATCCAATGATCTCACACACTACGATAACGTCCATTTGAAACACTGGTCTCAGTAGTGACAACACGCCGATAAGATAGAATTGACAATGGGACCAGATTGACAGCACAACATTGATATCCGATGAGCGTCGAGATGAAACTGATGTCGACGTCACTGGTGACATCAAGCACGGAGCTGCTCTTCTGATCGATTGAGTTACTGAGTCTGACTCATTAACCAAAAACAGGGCTGAAAAACAAAACTGACAAGAGCGCTAACCAGCTCAGATTAATAGTCAACTAGAGAAAGAAGAATGGAAAGCTTAGAAGATGCATAAGAAATCGCACTGCTCACGTCATCGAATCAGGCACAGCGCCATATGAATATATGCAGGTCTTTAAATGCTTGAGACGTGAAGAGGCAGTCAAGTCGCACAACTCTCATGAACCTCTTCACGCCTAATATCGTTTATACAAAACTTATATAACATTTTTTAGAAAACCATTATTTTTAACTACACAGGTGGCTTTCCAGAAAGTCACCTGATAGATCACGCACACTCATTTTTTAAATGATACCCATTTCAATTTCAGATTTACATTCTCCTGTAAAACTTTAACATATTTTCGCTTAAGAGCAATTTCTTGTTCGACTTTAAGGGCCGCTACTGCAAAATGCAAGAAACTAAAACTGCAAGATTTATCATTATCACAATCATAAAGTAATTGCCAAGTTTGAATAGTTTGTTACATTATTATATATTTTATTAAACAAAGCAGACTCTCTGCATATCATAATATTAGTTTAACATTGAAAACATGAACCAGGATCATCGGGATCGAATGAGTGATTTGTGAAGCGCTGAAAGAAGAACAACCACACCAAAACTGTATGGGAATATAGGTAATAAAAAGTAACAAAAGTGGCTGATCATGAAGAGCTGGTAACCAAAATTGTTAGCAATTACTGAACCAAATGTACGATTTCGACAGATATGTCACCTCATGGCACTGATTTAAAATCAACAAACGTAAAGCGATTATCGCGCGTGGAGACATAAGCTTTTATGAGTGAAGAGTTAGAGAACACAAAAACGATGAATTTAGTAGAATGGTGGTGGCAATCCTAGCAGAGTAAAATAACTGATTTAGAAACAAAATAAAGACTGAGTCTGAATTTTCTTGAAATATTCACATTTTAAAGTTTGAAAATATTGAAGATAATGAAACAGAAGATTTTTCCTCAAACATGCAAAACACATTAGAGACTCGCAAATGTAATAGAATGAACCTTAGAATATCTTTGCAATTTTAAGAACTGAATTACATAATATTGTTTGACTGTTAATTTATATAAATAAAAAATAAATTTTAACAAAAAAATAGATGATTAAATGAAAATAAAAATGTATTTATTTCATTTATAAAGGTGGAAGTTGTTTTAATTTAAAATTTGAAGTTTTGAGAAGGTATTAATTCGTCAAAAAATATTAAAAAAAATTAAAAATGAAATTAGTATAAAAAACCTAAAGTTTTTAAAAATGCATTCTTTTCCCCTTTAAAAAAAACAAAAAAAATGAAAAAGAACCCTTTTTTCAAAGTAAACCGTTTAAAACCCGATATTATTTTTTGGGTGAAAGTTTGGAAATAACCAAAAAAAAGTCTTAGAATAAAATAAAAATTATTGGAACTATAAAATGCAAATAGTTTTGTTAAAAAAAGTAAAATATTTTCTGCATATAGCCCAAAGAAGTTACATTTTTTTTTATGCATTTTTAAAAGAAATATTATTAAGTTTGAGGGGGGTTTAAAAAGTAGCTTGAGTTGTTGGGGCACGAATTTTGCGTTATTTTAAAGGGGGTGAAAGTTGGATTATCAGTAATTTTATTTAAAACCCCAAAAAAATATATTTTTATTAATATTTCTCACTTTAACAACGTCGAACAAATACCAGGAAATAGAAAAAAACCACATTTTGGAAATTGGACGCCATTAAATATAAAAATGATGATTTTGTAAAGGTTTAACCAAATTTTTATTTTATTTTTATTATATTATTATTGTTTACAGGCCTAGGAACACTATTTTTTCATCCCGATAAGATAAATTTTTTCCCCCAATTTGATATGCAAAGTTAAAAAATTTTAATATTATAAGCATTTAAACCAATTAAATATGTTATTGCCCCAAACACTTAAACCTAAACCTTGAAGATTAAAAAGTTTGTTACCCTGAGTACTAAGAATTTATGAAGTTAAAGACAAGTACGCTGAAAACAAAAGTTGAAATGTTTTGCAGCATATCTCCATTGTTCTGGGGAGACCTGCAGCAACAAAATGGATATTTCTCAATTAATTGACAAAAATTATTTTGAAGACGGACCGCCAACAATGATTCCACTTCTCTCTCAACAATTTAATATTGAAATTCAAGAAGATCCTGAGCCGCAGCCAGGCCCATTAAAAACACTAAAAACGCAGTAATAATCTCCCTTTAAAATTGACCGTGGATTATGCCTACTGGGGATAAAAAAACGCGCCTGCAGACTACACCCCGTAGTTGGTGGGCAAAAAACATAATTATAAAAATAATAAAAAATATAATTAAAAACTAAAAAATATACTTACCAGTAAGGACCATTAGTGTTCACTTTACAGCGCTGTAAAATTCAAACTAATGAATATAACAAAAAAGTATATAATAAAAAATTTTTGTTTGAAAACCACTCTACAAAAATGCTCTATTGTCTTTTTTTTAATAAAAAAAAATATTTTAACTTTGGTGGTTTCCTTTAATATATTTAGTATTTTTAATTTAACAACAAAAAATTACTAAACTAAAATTGTAGAAAATTCAATTTGCAATAAAAAAATTTATAAAAATTTTGGTATGACCAACAGTTTACTTGATAAATGCCAAAAACTATTTTACTCCCTTTATTCAAGATGGCGGCCGAAGCTGGAGGGTTGTGACCCCACAAACTTCAAGTAAAGCTTTTTTTGACCCCCCTCACAGCTAAACAATAAAATTGCGTTCTTTAAAAATTGCAACCCCAAATGTAACTTTTTAATGGACTAATAAGATTGTGACGGTTTGCTGGCACGAGCAGAGGGCAAGCAAAATGTAACTCATGTTACATTTACAATTTCAATCCTCTGCTTATGTGCAAGGCTTAGCTTTACTTTTAAAGTGTCAGGTATGTCAGGCATGGAAAGAAAGATTTAAAAAAGTTTTTTGATACATGGCTTCTAAAATAGCGGTAGAATTTTTTCCAGTACATATTTAAGTGTAATAATTGTACATTTTGCGTATATTCAAATTACAGTCCAAATACCTTGTAGATTGTAATTGTTTGTATAAAGTTAAAGTAACTGCGAACATCCCATATTGTTTTCTCTGAAGTTTTAATATTTAAAGGATCTTCTTTTGAAAATGACGTTTGCCGCAATTTTATCTTTTTATAATATAATGGTCAAATTGTAAGTGCGACTTACATCATTATGCTTTGTGACAAATCAGCGTTATTGTCTTATATTCCAGGTACTAGCGACAACTTTGGGAGTTCAATTAAAAAGATATTTTTTAAGGACTTGAAAGACTTAATGTATAAAAATCATTATCAGGAATTTAAAACCACTAAAAAATAAGATTTCTTTAATTTTAAGTTAAACCCTTTTGACTTTCATAGGTTCATAAATATTTTCAAGGTTAAAATGGTAAACGTTAATATAACTTATCTTGTCAATGTACCACAGCCTTCTAATCTTGTATAAAAATATACTAACGTCATAGGATATGTTCTTTCTATGTACTTTTTAAAACTTACTTATAAAAATATAAAAAAAGGTGGAGATAAGTACATGGCTAACTACAAAAAAAAATATTATTTAAAACTATGATTCAATTTATTACTTTTTTTATTAACTCAGCGAATGATAAATTCAATGACGAATTAATCCAGCGCACAATACTGCCCACCAACATAAATCAGGGATTAATTTATAAGCTGCTTAAATGATGGTTTTTTGCAACTTTCAATTTACGTTTAACAAACTTTATTTTTATTTCGTTGCTGTGCATTGTGGAATTAAGGGAATAGAGTAAAAATTAAATTAACTGTTTAGGATTATTATACTTTTTACTTAAAAGTCTATTTATGCTACAAAAAAGTAAAAATTAAAGAAATATTTAAAATGTCAAGAGTGTGACAGGATTAAAATATTAAATGGAATGGCCACCATACATTTCCCTATGCATTCATGTAGTTAGTAGAAGATTCAATTTACTAAATATTATTGTATTAATCCACATTTATTTTAATTATTTAAAAAAGATACAATATAAAAGAAACAATATGAATTTTTAACTTTAAAATGTGATTAGACCATTTATTACACAATCGGAAGTAAAAAAAAGTTACACACAATTTACAAATAAAAATATACTGTTCTTATTCTATTTTTCTATCCGCTGCGGGTTGCTTCAGGACTTTTGAAATGGAAACAATCTAGTCACCGTCGACAGATGTTAACCACGCCACAATGTTAAGCATATTGTAAGATATTATCTGTAGTTTCGAAATCACAGCACAAAACATTTTAACAAATTTAATTTAAAATAAAACATTCGGTGTAAAGTTTCACAAATTTTTTATTCAGATAGATCTGACACGTGTTTCGGTCTCACGGCCATTTTTAAAGATCTTTTTAAGAAGAATGAGCCTAAAAATAAAATAAAATCATCTTAAACTTACACAGATGGCCTATAGTAAAAATTTTATGGCACTAAATTATTTTAATTGCAGCGTCTAAGATGGGCGTACCTACAAAATCTGTTTGGGTATTTGTTAAGTTGTCTTTATTGTTATAGATTTCTTAATGGCTAAAATTTCCAAATAATCCATTTGTTTACCCTTCTGAATGTTATGTAATAACTTTACATCCCCATTATTAAAAAAATGATTATTGTCTATGCAGTGTTCCGCAAAACCGGTATTTCTCTTGCTGTGTAGAATTGAGTTCCTGTCTTCTTTTATTCTATCCTGTAAAGAGCGCCCTGTTTGCCCTATATAGGTTGCGTCACACTCATTACAACATATTTTATATATTCCGGATTGCTGATTCTTAGGACTTTTTTCTTTGTTATTTACTAAAACCCTTGCCAAATTATTTTTATTAACTGAAATGCAATTAATTCCTAATTTGCGAAAATTATTGCTAATTCTATTACCTATACCAGAGACATAATTTATAGCAAACCATTTTTAGCCTTACTATCATTTGAAGTAATGTGTGTATAAAAATGCTTTTGAATATTTTTATGTTTTTTGTTTCTTATCAGTTTGTTGATTGCGGGACTGTATCCATTATTTGTAGCTATTGTTTTTATTATATTGACTTCTTTTAGGTTGTTTTCTTGGCTTAATGCAACACTTAATAACCTATGAATCAAACTATGGAAGGCCGACATTTTTATTTGCCAAGACTGGTTAGAATTTGCATGTATAATTGTATCTGTTGTGGTTGGTTTACGGAAAATATCAAAATCGAATGTATTGTTTTTACGGCTAATTTTCAAATCTAAAAAGTTAAGTGAGCTATTTTCTTTCGTTTCTATTGTGAATTTAATATTTTTGTTGATGTTATTTAAGTATGTTAAGAATTGTGACAGTTGTCGATCTGTTTCAGTCCATATACAAAAAATATCATCCACGTACCTAGCCCAAAAGTAAACATATTTACACAAACTTTCATTCAAATTTGTGTAAAACAAAATATTTTCGAAGTTAGCCATAAACACTTCGGCTAAGAGTGGACTTAAAGAGCTTCCCATAGGGAGACCGTTAGTTTGTTTATAAATTTTATTAATAAATTAAAAATAATTCTGATCTAGACATATTTCTCTGCTTTTGATTAGGTTTATTTGATTGAAGTATGTTAAATTACTATTATTGATTAATGTTTTTAAAATAGACTTAACTTCGGGTATAGGTATTGAGGTAAAAAGGCTTTTTATGTCGAACGAAATAAGTTTACTGTTATTAGGTAAGTTAGGTTATTTAGTAAGTTTTATTTATCTACTAATTCTAATGAGTTTCTGACAGAATATGGAGAGGTACCGTCGATGACCCTTGGTAAGTTAGAAGAGAGATCTTTGCATAAATTATAAGACGGAGCATTAATATATGAAACGACCATTAACACTTCGGCTAAGAGTGGACTTAAAGAGCTTCCCATAGGGAGACCGCTAGTTTGTTTATAAATTTTATTAATAAATTAAAAATAATTCTGATCTAGACATATTTTTATGCTTTTGATTAGGTTTATTTGATTGAAGTATGTTAAATTACTATTATTAATTAATGTTTTTAAAATAGACTTAACTTCGGGTATAGGTATTGAGGTAAAAAGGCTTTTTACGTCGAACGAAATAAATTTACTGTTATTAGGTAAGTTAGGTTATTTAGTAAGTTTTATTTATCTACTAATTCTAATGAGTTTCTGACAGAATATGGAGAGGTACAGTCGATGACCTTTGGTAAGTTAGAAGAGAGATCTTTGCATAAATTGTAAGACGGAGCATTAATATATGAAACGACCGGTTATGAAGTTAGAGAATTAGGGTTATTTACGTTAAATATTTGCTTGTAATTACTTATTTCTTTGTTTATAGATCTATGGAAGGTTGCGGTGGGATCCGATTTTAATTCGACAAAATCATCAGACCTTATTAAGTTTTCCATTTTACTTTTATAGTGTGTATCTGTCATGATTTTAATGTGGTTCAAGCTGCACATTATCGCCTTCTGGAGCATTTTTAAATAAATGCTTTTTTACCGTTATTTTAAAAGTAAATGTCACATTGTGACACATGGCTGAAAAGATAATTTTAGGGCAACTCTAATAAGATAGAAAAACATAAATAATAAAATAATAAATTAATTACTTTCTGTTAAACCAAAAGTGATGGTCAAGTGTTGTTAAATCTAAAATCGGCATCTAATAACACATATTATTCTAAAACTTTAAAGAGATATGATTTTACTTAAAGAAATAAAAGGTTTGGAAGTACACCATATAAATAATGCTGTCCCTGCTTTAAAAAGTTTCCAATTTTAAACAGTAGAAAAAAACGGACATATAAAAACAATAAAGTAAGAGCTGTTCTTGAAGACTTACGAAGATTGCCGTGTTCATTGATTGGACTAAATTAAAGGTAAATTATAAAATTCCAAATTGTTACAGTAAGCAAATATCGGTATACCAATAACACAGGCCCA
Organism: Listronotus oregonensis; assembly: GCA_019359885.1. Taxonomy (NCBI): domain Eukaryota; kingdom Metazoa; phylum Arthropoda; class Insecta; order Coleoptera; family Curculionidae; genus Listronotus; species Listronotus oregonensis. The sequence goes on from JAHBCN010003106.1 coordinate 39,933, forward strand.
GAAAACATAATAATTGGTGTGTGCTGGGTGTCGAGTTAGGATTTTTTTGAGTATTTTTTCCGCTAAACGCGAATCTGAAGTCAAAATTGGGGTCAGACATCAAATAATCGAGAAAAGGCGTAATTTCAGATATTAAATATTTTTTCTTTCTTAAAACGTCAATATCTTAAAAACTATAAAAGATACACGAAACTCTATAAAAACTGTATGTATGTATTTTTAAAAAACCTTTAATTTAAGTTATATAACCTTTTGGTCTAAATAAAATATTTTTCGAGTTATAATCAAAAAACCGAATTTTTAGGATTTTTTTCAGGTTTACCTCTGAAAAAAAAATTTAAAAATTATATTTTTTTTATTTTTGGATTTTTTTTTGCAAATTTTAAGTGATTTGGGATCAAAATAAATAACATAAATGATTAATTAAAAGAAAAACTTCAAAATCACATCAATTAAAAAAAACCTTTTTTGGAATAAAATTTTTTGTTAAAATTACATTTTGGTTTATATCCCGTTTATTATTTATCTCATCAAAAATGTTTATATAATTTTTTTATATACAATTTAAAAAGCTAACTTTTTTGCTTTATATATTTTTTTACTTTCATAGTTTATATAGTCGGAGTCCAAACATTCCGTAGTAGCAGGTTTCTGCCGGTAAATGTACCGTGTCGGTTTTTTGGGGTTTTCTCGATTTTTTGCTCTTTCATCCCCAATTTTAACTTCAGATTCGTATTAAGCGGGAAAAAATACGCCAGAAAATCTTAGTCCCACACCACCTATTTTTTGTGTGCCTGTGTTATAATTAATCCCTAAATAAATTAGGATAGAAATATTGTATTACCCAACTTTAATATTTGTTTGTGTGGGTTTTGTAACCGCCGTAAACCTTTTTTTTGAGGTTAAAGCTTATTAGTAACCCGTAAAATCGAATATGGATAGGAGAGTCGTGTTGTACCTTATTTGAAGCTCTATATGTACATACATACTTTAAGCCGTTTTGATTTAGTAATTTTCGAAATACAAAGTGTCTCAAAAAAGCAAATTATTAAATTGTTTGGTGCCTCAAAGAATTTTTAAATAACAATGAACGGACCCGTCTCATTTCCATATTAAATGAAAACATTTTTAGGCATGCTAATTACAACGCGGATGCGTTCCACCTGTAAAATCTAAGAAGAAAAGGAAGTCCCATTAGCAACTCGTTTAAAAGGTCTTTTTTTCTTTTCCTTCAGTTTTTATTTTACCTCTTGGTTTTTGTAGCTTATCTCTTTTAACAGTTGGAAAGACAATGTGGTATTTGTGCATTTAAATGAATTAGACAGTAATTTAGGCATTACTGTGTTTTCTCTTGCAGTTTTTATTTTACCTCTTAGTTTTTGTAGTTTATCTCGTTTAACAAATTTGTTTTTTTATGGGTCTAGAATCAGGGTTTTAATATTTTTATTATGGCAATATTAATATACGTAAATTTGCGTCCGATGGGATCCGGGTAAAAAGAATTTTGTGTGTAACTAAGATGCTTCAAAATTTCCAGTTTAGATTCTAGCCGTCTAAAGTTCCTTTGAAGAACGCATTTTTTAACAATTGGTAAATTACGTCACCACATAGTAACCAAACAACTAAAAACTAAGTCTAAGCTTAGCTGCAAAAAAAAAAAGAAAGCAAGAACTTTTTCAAAAGCTTTTAGTTTTGATAGAAAATTATAATTTGATTTTCCGTACTCACCATTTTATCAGCTTTTATTAAAAATATTTCTTAATATATAATTAAAATCTAAGCAGCCGTAGCCACATGTTCCTAATCTAATAATTTAATTACACAGAGCTTGCCATTGGATGCAAATTATGTCATTTGTGATATGCCCTAATGCGTTTGAACATTGATTATATATACTTAGTGTGAATAAATTAACACCTATTTTACTAATTAATAATCACTAAGTTTAATACCTAGTTATAGGAAGAAGCTGCCTTTCTTATATAGTATACGAACAAACATTGTTATAGGGTTTAAGTAACAAAATATATATATATATATATATATATATATATATATATATATATATATATATATATATATATATATATATATATATATATATATATATATATATATATATATATATATTTATATATATATATATATATATATATATATATATATATATATATATATATATATATATATATATATATATATATATATATATATATATATATATAATATATATATATATATATATATATATATATATATATATATATATATATATATATATATATATATATATATATATATATATATATATATATATATATACAGGTGCGTTAACTTTTATCCAAGTCTTTTCTAAAACCATTATTCTAAAAATTAAAAATTTTTGCTCTGAATTTGGCAGTTTAAAAATACAAAAGCTAGACTTACCTTAAGCGTAATGAGAATTTAGCCTGTGCCAGCAATTAAAAACAAACAAAAAATTGTCACACACATTATGTTATATAGACAGCACATATTAAAAACTTTTACTATTTTAATTTAAAATATACATTCACAAACAAAACAGCATACTAAAAGTTTAAAAACTATAAAAACTGTTGAAATCAATGTCTGATAGGGTATTTTTTCTTAAATTCTTCTTATTTATATTTTCTCTATGAGTCTATGGTATTGTTATTAAATTTTTTTAAAATGTATAGGTGTTCCAACATGCCCCTTAGTAATTAATTTAATTTAATTTTAAAAAATGACATTACTTAGTACAGGTTAAATAGGTTTTTTTTTAATGAAAATATACATATACAAATTACTGTATCTAAGTTTCTTTAAAATAAAACCGAAATTTGTGTTTTTTTTGCATTCGGAAATCAAAGGATTTTGTTGTAATTTTTTTTAAATTTAATTATTTATATCTTTTGTCATTTATGACATTTTTATTTTATTTCTATTGACTCATATATCTCTCTTTTTGGTATGTATTTCCCGTCTTCAATATTTTAGTTTCAGTATAATTAAAAGTATTTTTTTTGTGTTTCATGTTTCGTTAGAGCTGTTTGATTTTTGTCGTATTTATGTGATTGTAATCTGGCTTGTAAATATTGGCTCGTTTGTCCTATATAGACGCCATCACAGTCGTTGCATTATTTCTTCGACATGTGTTTTTTTTGGAGGGGTTTTAGTTTTAGTTTACTGAAATGACGGTTCAATAGGTTATAGCCTTTATGCGCAACAGGTATATTATATTTAGATAGAAATTTTTTATTTTCTCTGACAGGCCTTGTATATATGGGATTGTAACGTTATTATATTATTTGTCCTTTCTATTTTCCTGGTTTGATGTTGCAGTGTATTTAATACTTATAAATGCAATTTTTTAAAAAAGAATTAACGATATTTTCAGGATAGTTGATTGATATGTTTTTTTGGCTTTTTAATCCCTTTTCCCCTATATTCTTGGCAGTAGGCTATTCGCCGCATAAAATAAAAAACTGCTATTAAAAACCCCCAAATCAAAACCTGAAAATTCTGTTTTTAAAACTCGCTTCATAAATTATTCCCCCCCCAACCGGAAAAAAAAAAAACCCAAAAAACCTCCCCATATAAAAATTCGAAAAAAAAAATCTTCTATCTAAATATAATACTTTTGCCAAAAAAAACTAAATCTTTCCCTAAAAATAAAAACCCCTAAAAAACCCCTTGTAAAAAATAGGCAATTTGGCTTGGGGAAAAAAAAAAACAAAAATTTGAAAAACCGCCCCGAAAATAAAAAAAAAAACCTTTTTTAAATTTTCTAAAAAAAAAGAAAATTCCCCAAAAAGGGATATTATAATAAAAAAAAAAAATAAAAATCCATAAATGACAAAAAAAAAATAATTTAAATAAAATTTTCCTTTGATTTTCGGGGGTCAAAAAAAAAACTATTTTTTTTTACAAAAGATAATACCGTAATTTGTATTTTATATTTTTATTAAAAAAAAAAATAATAACTTGTACTAAGCAATGTTATTTTTTTTTAAAAAAAGGGTAAATTTTTTAAATTAATTTAATTTTAAAAAATTTTATATATATATATATATATATATATATATATATATATATATATATATATATATATATATATATATATATATATATATTATATATAAATTATACATACTGCAAATAGTGTTAAAGTCACGAAACATGTAAGACCAACAAGTTTAATGCCCTGTCATTATTGCTATCGTAACAAAGGTAAAAAGTCATTTTACATTTTTATCGTGAATTATAGTAAAACTAGTAAAGTAAAGCTAGTTAAAATAAATAATGTTTATAGATCTTTGAATTCATAAAGCATGAAAAGCGTTTTTAAACACCTAAAAAAAATCATGAGTAAAATCTAAAATAAATTGCTACTTTACCGATTAAAGGCGACGCGTCGTTAGGAGTAACATGCATAATTATTAATTAAAGAATAATCGTTTATGTCTGGAATATAATTAATTTGCACTTAGGTTTTTAAAAATAACACTTTTTTGCATGAAAATCCTGCCGGGCAAACTAATGTGATATATTAATAATTTTCGGCCTATGTAAACCTTATACTGATATGAAAATGGTCAAATTGTGTACAAAATGGGAAGCACTGGTCTTTCATGTAAGCTTACCGAGTGGCTACTATTTACTGACTCTTGGAAGACAAGTTTAAAGGCAATTTTTGTTGTTTAATGTTCAGGTGGATTATACTGAAAATGTAAAAGAAATTAAATATTATTTAAAAGTATAAAATTGAAGAATATAAAAAATTAAAATAGCTATGCTCATCTAATAGTTGGTGCACTACTTACACTACATTCGTCCCTAACAATTAAAGTGTAGTTTTTGACTAAAATAGACCCCAAATATGTTATCGAACTAATGGTGAAACTTAAATAAAAAAAAAGAAAACTAATTTCTTTAATTCATACCCTTTTTAATACAAAATTAAGTATATATTGTAAAAATGTAAAAAATGATTTGGGTTTTTCATATTTTATATTATTCTTTACCTCACTAAAATGTATAGGTGACTGGCATTATTTATGTTAACATTTAAATTTAGCACATTTCAGTAGATACAAAAACCAACAAAATATCACAAGGAGTAGAAGAAATTTAGAATTTGTTATTTAAAAAAAAACAAATTAATTTGTGTAAAAACCTACCATCTTATCTTCGAATTTATTACCGTCACCTTACATACATAAGTAGGCAGTAAAAAATTGCACAACAAACACATATTAGTTAACAGATAACCAACCCCATAATTTTACATATATATTTTCCCAGCTTTAACTTAAAAGTTTAAGCAAAGAAGTCCTTAATCAAAATATTATCTTGGAACTGCAAAAATTACATCTATTTTTTTATTTGAAATTAAAATTTAAAAAAATAAGTTTACCCTATTGTTCAATTTTATATATCTAGGTATTTTTAAATTCAGCAAATCTAATTATTCATGCTGTTTTATTGCAGTGTACGACAAAACCATAAAATTGCTTTTTTAGCCTCCTATTTTATACCAGTAATTGTGGTAGACCACTAAACTTGTTGGTATAACAACATTCGTGCAACGGATATTTTTTGTTATTGTGTATAAAAAGAAAAATAATTGCTTGCTTGACATTTTATGGCTTGACATTTGTGTTATCTTAACTCACGAATAAAAGTGGTTGCATAAGATATAAAAAGTTTATGGTTGGCATATCGTAAAATGGGGCCCTACTGTGCTGCATCCAATGCAAGTCAAAGTGACTTTCTATAATTATTTTTCATGTGTAAACATTTCTTTAAAAAAAATATTAAAATTATTAAATATTAAATTTGCTAACTATTTTATAAGCGTTACATAATAATACTTATGGATTCAGCTGTTATTCGACGTAATAGTTATCAATATAATCGATAAGATGCGTTTTATAGAAATATTGTATATATTTCTAATTATTAATAATTTATTACCTGCCATGACTGCTGACTTTATAACCATCTATAGGTGTGTGCGTTATTGATTTTATTGCAAAATACTCGAAAAGAATTTTAAAGGCAAACAATTAAAGAATTTCTCAGGTTGCACTTGAACTAGTTTTTCCATAAAATAGATAATTATTATAGGTATAATTACCAAACGACAACAATATGTTCACTTCTTTAGTTACAAACCCTAAAGAAATATAAAATAGTTTTTTTTATGTTTTGGAATTTTAAGTTTTTAAAATTTCTTTTCCTATAACTTAACAAACGTTGGGTGTATACAAGAGTTTGATAACTTAATCTCTAAACGACACCAGAAGCCACCATTTTTTTAAATTTTGAGTCCATTCAAGAAGCCTTAAGCTAATAGTTTTTTACCTTTATGACAGACCACAAAGGCTTGTATAAAGCTTAAGTACTAGGTACTAATTTGAATGTTTAGCCCATTTTATCCCCCAGTAAAGTCAATTCTTTCCAATCACCAAACTTTGCAGGTATTGCGTAACACGACATTTTTTAAACAACGCGATAGTGCGACCACGGATTTTATGTAAATAATTACCACCTCTGGATAACCGCCATTAACGTTTAGGTAATGTAAGATGGACAGGCCCTACACTTTAACGTGGGTCCTTTCCTAGCAATCTCCTATTCATTTACCTACCGTACCCAACCACGCCTAACATCGCTGGTCTTACGAAAAACGGCGATTCGACGCGGAAAACGCCATTATACATGTCTCTCCAGCTCCGAGAATCGAATCCAGGTCGCCCGCGTGATGTAAGGGTCACTGACCACTACACCACCCATATATATTGCATGGGTATCTTAGTTAAAGTTAAATAAAGTTTATTAAAAGGTAGAAGTCTAAAAAAAAGATACCTCCGGAAGCAGTAGGGTTTCCATTTAAGATATTTTAATAAAAAAAGGAGCAAAGAAGTGGGTAGTTCAGTGATTTTATAGATGAACTATAAAGAGGGACATTAAGGTTTTATTAACCTATTAAAATTTGCTAGAAAAGGATTTGTGGTAGCTAATACTTTGACCATAAACCATGGAAACTTCTCTAAATGACGAAAAGTTTTCCTAAGCGATCCGCAAAAGAAGTAAGCCTTTTTTCACAAATAGAGTTACTAATGAAGCAAAATGTCTGTAACTAAATTAAATTTGTATTAAGGAAACGGCTATTTGCAACCTAAAAGCAATATTTAAGGTATTTTCTAAATAAAGATACATGCAGATTAAAAGACAAAAATACTTTAAGGCAATAAAGAAAAATCTAAGATTTCCAACGGTGGTGTGGTAAGAGATGTAATATATTCATATTATTACAAGTGATTCTCAAAAGTAACGTATGGAATTTTAAATTATTTTTTCGCACAACTTGGCCGCCCATGTATAGATGGTGAAGATTGCCAGAATTTACTTTTGACAGCGAACCTGTTTGCAAATTGAAGGCATTTAACTAAACAATGTTTTTGATATTTCAATCCATATAGGTCCTGTGAAAGAAATACCAAATGCGATTTGATATCTCGAATTTTTTTTTATAAATAATTTAAAAAAGTGCCTGTTTACGTAAGGTCTTAAATATATAGTATTTATAAAACGTTTTATGCTAAGCAGTGTTAGCCGCAAAACCCAAAGAGCGTTATGAATATACATACAAAAATTTTTAAATGGTTTGAATGATTTTTTAAAAATATTTATTTCAATTATAAAACTATAGTATAATACTGCACCCTCTTTAGCAGACCTGTTTTTCTAGTTTATAAATATCCTAATCCTCACATATTTTAATTAATTTTGCTCACTAGCTAATCTTTATGATAAAAATGAAAATCCTATCCACAAAATAAATCATTTTTAAAGCTACTCCCTTAATCAGCGTGATATTCATTAGCCCAAAGTAAAATTAAAAGGCTGTGACACTGTTATAGAAAGCACAGAAAGAACTTCATTATTAATAGTCAGATATTTATTCCTGCTATTGTTAGAAGGACAATACATACCGAAAAACGTCACGCTCCATTTAATGAATACGAAGACCAGTAAAACAAAGAAAATAACTGCATTTGAATGTATTCTTTTAATAAAGTATTAGTAAAGTATGTAGTTTGACAATTATTATTAAAATTTTGTTTTGTATAATTTAAAACTTTCATAATAATAAAGGTTATGATATGCATTGCTTTGTGACTACACATTATGATACAACTAATAAAGTTATGATACTCATTCCTTTGTGACTTAACATTATGATACGATTAATAAATTCAATATATACGGTAGGTTTATTTTAGTCGTAAATTTGGGTTTAATAATTTACCAAGCCCAAAGATTTTTAAGAAAAAGTATATTAATTACCAAAAGTCATAATATTGGTCTACTGATACATAGCAATATTTAAAAACTGGATAAAGCAAGTTTTCTTTGTATAATATGTAGGTGTTATTATTTGCGTAATACATTTTTTTCAGAATTCTAATCCCCACTAAAATAGAGTTAATATATTTTCTTAAGCTACCTAGTGTATCGCATCTATTTATAAAGGGGGTCCTCTAGCTCTTTGGGTCGAAAAAATCGATTTTTTTTTCATCAGTCACATCTACAACATGTGTAGAAAATGTGTGCCAATGGATTTTTTGATATTCGAAGTGGTTAACAAGTTACGGCCCTGAAATGAAGCAGGTATAAGGAGCGCGCGCAACGCTGCTCCGCAAGCCGAGCGGCGCTGACCATGTTATTTTTATCCCTAAATCTAACTGCTACCGTGCTACCTGAATCTTTTGTGGATTAGGCCCGAGTAGAGGGGAGCCGAGACCGTTGACAAACGCTTTCGAATATTGAGTAAGACGCTGTGTGTATTGATTAGTTCAGTTTTGCTGTGGCCGTTGCGAAGCGTATTATTATAAATAACATGCGCGAACTTTAAAACGCGTTTTTCTCGAAACACTGTTTTTCAAAACGGTGACCACGATATTTCAGAAACTACTGCACCGATCTTGTTCAAATTTATATAACATCTTAAATATGTTATAAGCCAGCGATTGAACTAGAATTATCATGATTGCTTTGATAGTTTTTTTCTACGAACGAGAAAGAAATAGTAAAAAATGGAATTTAATTTTTGAAAGCGTATAAAAAATTAATTTTTGTAATTTGAAAATTATTCCAGTTCAATAGGTAGTCTTAAATATAAAGATTAAAATGCCGTTTGGTTTTTTGATTTCAATTAACAAAACAACCGCAATCTTGGTCACCGTCAAGCACCTCCTTCACTTGATGTCTTCTTGACGGCCACTATAACTTTAATTCCATTATATATTTTGTCTCCAAAAAATTTGTTAAGCTCATTTAAATGTTAATAAAGATTTTGTAAAAACAATGAGATTTATTATTTTGATGGTTTGCTCGTAAAAAAATATTAAAAAACACGTAAAAAAAACAACCGAGAAACTAAAGGACCCCCTTAAAAAACATTTTTCTCACTTTATTAAATACAATTAAAGGTTCTTACTCCATTATATTTAGTAAATCATGTTAAAACTTTACATTATACATTTATAATAATTTTTTAAAGGTAACATACGTACCAGAAGAGGCCTAACACGAAGAAATAATTGCGAATATTAAAACAAAGAAATGATTACATTTTAAATGGGTTCTATTAATGAAATAATAGTAAATTATTGTAAAAAGTTATTGAAAATTCTATTTCTACATTATTTATGCTTTCGTATTGTTAAGGGTAACAAAGGCTTTGTTAAAATGGTATTTTTACAGCGCTCATATATATTTTTAAATAACCTAGCGAACAGAAGCCGGAAGTAGAAGCCGGAAATATTATTAAGTTAATATACAGGGTGCTAAAAAAGATTTATTCTATAAAATTAAATGGCTTTGAAACCTTTCTTTTAATGCATTTTTGGTTAATTTCTTTTATTAGTAAATAGCAATAAAATTTTCAATATTGTCTAAAATAATTTTTCGATTAGAAAAAGCATTTTAAATATGGATTCCTATTTTTAAGAAGAGCCTGTATTAAAATATTACTTTTATGTATTATGCATTGGCATTTATACGTTTTTTATATTCATTTTGGTCACACCAATTACGCTTTTTGGGTTATACACAAATTTGTTTTTTTTATGGAACACCCTATATAATATTTTACCAGTTTACTGCAAATTAAATTAACTTTTTATTAATACCTCACGCTTTATACATAAGTCCGCTGAAACTACCATTTTTGTAGTTTTCCTTTTGCTTTAATTTTCGAAAACTATTAAACCTATGTAGGGACGGGGTTTTATTTTTATTAAAAACCTAGTTAAATAATAACTTGAGTGACATAATTATGTAAACACCAAACTATTTTTAATTAATTTTCAAATTATTATATTACTAAATTTAACTTTAAACTACATTATTTAAAACATAATAAATTTACTTTAAATAATTTTTACCAAACAATTTATTAAATAACACTAAACTTAAGGTAAAGATGTGCTTGTTATTACTTTCGACTATAGCAAGTGGTTTAACAAAGAAATAAAATTAAAAAGCGTTAAATTTTTTTTGTCTTTAGCACGGATAATTTTAAAAATACGCACCTCTAAAGTTAACGAAATTATTTTTACTTTAAATATAACATTTAATTATATTGGCTTTTTAAAATTTTCAAATTAAATCTTTCTGAGAGCCTATGCTATCTTCTAAGACCCGGTCTTATAAAAGTGCCAGTTAACTGTGCAAAAAAAGATTAAACTGAGGTTCACAACCACCGTCTTTTTATATTTCCTTTATAAAAAAATTATTTCTTAAATTAAAATCTTACCGTAACAGTACCGGAGTACTGATTTCGAAATCTTAAGTTTAGAAAACTAAAGTTACCACAGAATTATAAATAATCCAACATTATAAAACCTGGCCTAAAAGAAACAACAATCACAGAATTGTAACATCTAAATATACATTTGTTCTTAGGGTGTAAAATTATCATTACAAAATTAAAATAACAAAGAATATCATATTTTACACTTAAAAGAATTATACAGGGGGCATAAAAATTGCAGGGACTCTTCTTGAAGAGTAAGGAAGAAAAGTTTATTTTTAATCTTTGGTGGATAATTATTAAACTTTGGTAATTTCCATGTCTTTTGGGAGTTTAAATAAAGATTCATGGAATTTGTAAAAAATGTTTTAATAATGACAATATACTGAACTTTATATTTACAAATGTTTTTGACATAAAACTGTGTCTCCAAAATGAATAAAGTTAGCCTTGAAATTTTAACACATTTAAATTTTGTTTAAAAATCCGTTCCAAGAAGGTACAAAAAGAATTAATTGATTTTTTACGGTTTTCTCAATTCCCCTTAAATACAACCAAAATGCGCCACCCTGTACATAGAAAAAATATTATATTTCACCCTATGCACTATACATCAATATACACAACATTTACCCAAACAAATATATTATTATTGAAAGACAGGCAAATCAAAAATATTTTGATTTCAGGTTCTAATATTATCCTTTAATGTTTTCTGAACAAAGTAATAATAGATTTATTTAATTTTAACAAGGTATTCTCTTTTATTTTTCCTATTTTATTGACCTTTTAACAAAGTTTTTTGAAAATTTAATGTTTAAAAAAGTGTATTTAGAAAATGCACGGTTACATTTTAGAAAGAAATTCCTTATTCACAAATATAAAAAAAAGTTTTTATAAATATGGGTCCAAAATTGCATAGTTTTTAGGATACAGTCGTCAAACTAAAAAAATTTTGTAATTATTTTAAATACCCTCTAGCTGATTTTATATACAATTTGTTAGTATTGTTTTTATTAGTAAGGACCTAATTTAGGCCTAATAAAATTAAAATTATTTATTTCAGTGGCGTCTTATTTTTTTTTTTTTTGGTTAAGCATTAATAAGTTTAAATTTTTTGTCCACTAATATTTTTTCCTTTCTTGCTTTGTTTTTAAGTTAAAAAATTAAAACCAATTCATTGCAAGTCTTTGGACACCATAAAAAATCAACCTAAAAAATTTAATTTCAATTCGCAACCAAAGTTAACTACTAATGGGGTTTAAAGACGTGCAATTAATTGGTTTATTTTTTTTAATAAAAATTTAAAAAAAGCCAGTGGCGTACATTTTTTTCATAATTATTTTCCCCCAAGACGCCACTGGACCCAATAATTTTAATTAATTTGGTATAAATAGGGCCCTACTTACTAAAAAATTACACTCACAAATGTCAAGAAAACAGGCTAAAGGGTATTTAAGATAAATTAAAAAAATCTATTTTTTTAAGTTTAACAACCTGTATCTTAGAAACTATGCAGTGTCGGATCCATATTTAAGAAAACTTTTTTTACATTTATTTTTCAAGAAGGAATCACCGCCTAAAATTTAAGGTGCATTTTTTAAACACCCTGTGTGTTAAAATGTAATTGAGACTTAAACTTTGTATAAACCTATATTAATATCCAAGCATAATAGACCACCGCAATTGTCACGCTTTAAAACAGCTTACACCAGCGAGATTAAAATCATAATTATTATCTGCTATAAAAACAAGGTAGTATTTTTATTTCTCTTAATTTTCTAGCATTAGCGTCGACTCTTACAGATTCAAGGGATATATTTTTACACTCCTCTTGTAAACGTGGTAGCATAAGCTGCATGATGAGATACAGTCCAGGATTATTTTAATTATGTGCTGCAACCCAACAAATTACTACTAGCAAAAAGTTCATTAAGCTTAACGCAAGACTTTTATTTTCTTTTATTTATGCACTCATAAAATGCTCAGAATTAACAAAAAAAATAAGATTTCAGTGGGTATGATTTTTATTATATAAATAGTATATTACGTATCAAGTATAGGAAAGTAAACAAGTATGCTACGTTTAAATCGGAGTAAAGCAAGGATTTAAATACTATACAAGTCAAGTAAAATCACTTTTCTAACAAGGTGCGTATACTATTTTTTCGCATTTTGTAGATAATTGCATATTTTGCATATCATATTAAAATCAGTTTATAATACCTGAGTTATTAAGAAAATTAAAAAAAACCCAGTAGACTGACGTCTTAGTCACTTCACATTCTAAACCCAAAGAAGATGTTGTTTTTTGTAATTAACAAGGGCTGACAGCATAACAATAATTTTCAAAATGATTGATAAAAACGACTCGGAAGATATCTTAAATGCAGCCCAGGAAGCTTTTTCCAGTTTATTTCCGGTGAAACCAAAAGAAAGGTATGATTAAGGGTATAATATGTTCTGCACGTGGAGAAACTCAAGGAGATTTAAAGGAATTGACAAAAACTTTATGCTGGCTTATTTTTCCGAAAAGGTTGGCTATTCTATATGGTTAAAGTATTACGTAATAGGTAGGTAATAATGTTGTTATTTGTTTTAGACCAAAGTCCCCAAAGGTTTAAGGTTATGGGCTACATACTCTATAATCAAAAGCACAATACAAATCGATAGAACTACGGATATTTCACAAATTAAAATGGTAAAAGCTTTCTTTAAACGCCAAAATTATAAATATGAATCTAAAAAATTAAAAGTTTTGATAATGAAAAACGTCACAACTTTTCTGGAGTAAGCTTCAGACGACACGTTTCTGTTAATGTAGTATTAATTATTTTGCTGAATAGCGCATGTCGGCATGTAGAATTATGCAGTTTAAGAACTGAAGATATAGAAGATACTGAAACAATGTTGGTTGTAACTTTACGCGATACCAACACAAAGAAAAAAACGTGTATTTACCGTGGGCTTAGACTTTAATGTGTATTAAATCTAACACAAGTACTTATTATTAAAATCCAAAAACAGTACGACATAATCGATATTTCCTGTTTTATCGTTATGGAAAATGTACAGTTCAACCAGTTGGCTTTCATACTTTAGCAAAAATTCCGCAACAAATTGCGGAATATTTAAAACATGATGCTTGAAGTTACACCGGTCATTGTTGTTGTTAAACGGTATGGGGGATGGCAAGCCACAAGCGTAGCTGAAGGATACGTGGAAGAAAGCATTGGTAATAAAATAAAAAATTCCAAAAGGATATTTAACAATATCCAACTGGGACTAACCCAAGTAGTTGCTGTAGGAATTGTGGTAAATGAAAAATATGTTCAACAACAATTGGTTGATACAGTGGGGTCAAAGGTTATAACCTTTTCTAACTCACACAATTGTTCTTTTAATATTTGTCGTCACAGTGTTTAAAATAAAGGTTTTTTCTGGTTCAATTGTGTTTATATGAAATAATGGTTGCTATGCTGTAATGGTTGCTAGGCTGTAAAATGGTTTATTACTGTATGGTTTTGAGATCTGTAATAATAACTTCGGCGAAGTTTTTTTTGCCCTTTGTATTGTTGTGGTGTGCAAAATGCATTTCGTAGTTAGTGGAATATAAGCTTTAAAAATACATTGGTATACATCCAAAAATAATAAATAAAAGATAAACGGTATATTAGGTAAAATATAGGTTTATATTCATGAGAACAACACCAGCTAGGGCCATGGAGGTAATCCTAAACCTCACACCCCTTGACATATTTGTCAAGGAGGTTGTTGTGACGGTTATGCTGCGCTTCCGCACTGTGGGTATAATGTCCGATGTAGGAGTTGGTGCACAGAGACGTCGCTTGTGGATTGAGGTAATAGGTTCGCTTCCACTACTGCAAGCAAAAGTCGACTCTATTGCGCCATGTTTTGTTTTTAACAAACCCTACAAAATCGACATCAAGGGAGAATCAAACACAAACATGGCAGGTGTAATCAACATCTGCACAGACGGTTCGAAAACAAAAGAAGGTACAGGATGTGGAATCTATTCTAGATTTTTAAACTTAGACATCAAATGAGCTATGGGTGAGTTGCCAAGTGTCCTCCAAACTGAGCTTACAGGCATAACCATAGCTGCAAAAGAAATAATCAGGAGGCACATCACTGATAAGGTCGTGCTTATCCATATGGATTGCAGGCAGGCACTACTAGCCCTGAGGAGACCACGCTACACCTCAGGTCTGGTACTAGAATGTCACCGTGCCCATGCGGATGCTTCTAGCAGGAACGTGGTCACCCTCTGCTGCACGAAAGGACACGCTCACTCAAAAGGCAACCGCATTGCGGACTCGTTGGCCAGGAAGGCTGCCGGGACCAAACCTTTTGGACCCGAGCCTTTCGTAGGTCAGACAGGGTCTGCGATGAAGGACCTACTGAACTATCCTGACAGAGATACAGCTAAACATTACTTGGCAATGCCTAGGGCGAACCTTCGCCTAATCACGGGCTTTCTAACCGGACATTGTCCATTACGAAAGCACCTTTTTAGAATAGGTATAAATGACACGCCTCTATGTAGAGGTTGTGAACAGGAAGACGAGACGGTGGAGCACATCCTTTGTGACTGCCCTGCACTCTCGTCCAAGAGAAGATCCATGCTGGGCGAGTATTGGCTTTCCTTAGCCGACATTAAGTAGATTCCCCTCGGCGACGTTCTCACCTACTTTAAATCAGTAGGATGGGCGGCGTACTGAGTGAGAGGTCCCCTTTAGGAAGAAGCACAACGGGCCTACTGAGGCCTAGGTGAGGTGATATCTATCACCCTCCTCATCTTCGGATACAGATAGGTTTATATTTGAACCAAAAGACAGTCACAAATATTACAAAACAAGAAATAAAAATATTAAAAAAACATGATTTACATCATATAACTGCACTACAACGAGATCCAACCTTTCCCCGAGGAATCTAAATTTTAAATTATATTCGTGAAAATTTACTCAGATAAGTTAAATAACCAAAATTTTGCCTCTATAACTTCTTTATCCCCAGAGGATGTCGGTAGCAAAACTTCATGAACCTTGCATTAAATATTATTAATTAAATACATTTACACCAGATCTAGACTTAGTAAAGTATTAAACGGTTAGTTTTTAATGTCGGACTTAAATTTTAGTTTTAAGGGAATTATGAGATTTGCATATTTTACGTAAAAGATAACTTTTGCTTAAAATGCAACATATAGGTAGTAGTATTCTATTCCCGGAGACGTAATAAAAAATTCATAAATTTAAAGTTTAGTTAGGTATTTCAGGAACCCGTTATTTACGTTTATAAAAACCAGCCTGATACATGTTTTAAGGTGTTTAAAAAGGTCTTCTGATACATTGACACAGGAAAATGCTTTATATGGCACAAAGTTTAATATAATAAGACTTTATGTAAAAAAAAGTGAAGTAAGTAATTTAGCTATCTAAAATTACTTACTAAATTTCTTTAAAATGTTTTATATTAGTACATTACGTATCAAGTACAGAAAAGTGGAATTTACTTGACCAGTATGGTACGTTTGAATCCGAGCGAAGCAAGGATTTAAATACCATACGAGTTAATTAAAATCACTTTTTCAACGAGGTGCGTATACTATTGTTTGCATTTTGTAGATAATTAATAAAAAAATAATAAAAAATGACAAATGATTTTGAGGTTTTTAATGTAGTGCATTACTGTACAAAATGCAAAGACTGTTTTGTGCACAATTAGCTTAAATCATACATTTGTGATATAGATTATTGCAGAACTGTAAGGCTGTTTATTGTCATAATAAAAAAAATAAACACATCTAGTAATATGGTAAAATTAGTTAGGTATTTTTTTTCTTTGCCAAAACTCCATTTTTATGGTTTTTTCTTTAAAAAATATTTTTTTACAATAAAACATGATTTGCAGGCAAATTAAAAAATGGAGGTATATAAGTTTTTAGGTAGTTCGTTGCTATCAGATATGTTAGTTCCTAGAATCCTTATACCTAGGTTTGTTAATAAATATAGCAATTAAAGTTTTTCTTAAAATATTAGAAAGTTTAAAAACTAATATTTCACAATTACAGTAAGTAAGTTAAAAAGTCTTTTAAAAACTATATTTATTTTTGACATTATCTGTATTGTTGTTCCGAATTAATTAACATTTTTTTTGGGTTACTTATGTACGTCAAGACGACTTTTTAAAACATGAAGATTATCCAAAGAAAAAACTCAAAAAATCTTCAAAAATAACAAAAAAAAAACAATCATTTACGGTTTTGTGACTAGATGGTCACAGTTTCCAAGATATAAACCAAATAATAATAATAATATACCAATAGACTAAGCAATATTAAAACTAAAATGATTTTGTTGCTGCTTTTATTAGAAATAATGTAAGATTTTTTTATTTAACTTATGACGTAATGTCACAATACAACATATTTTTTGCAACATGTACATCTATTATTTTCAAAAATAAAAGAGGGTAGAAATGTTTAAGGATTTAAAAACCTGCTAAGAAAAAGTTTTATTTGAATTTTAAGGGTATAACTTATTTAAAATAAACATTCCTTAATTATTTTAGAATCGTTTAGAAATGAGTACAAAAAGGTTTTATAAATGTTGAGTACTCGTTTTCAATTTGAAATCATGTAATTCTATGAGTTTTATGATTCTAGGATGTCCAGAATCTTAAGGTCATTTAAAACTGTCTTTACGAAATGTAAGATAATTTATATTGTGCCTTAAAATTTTAACAAACTAAATTATTAAACTATTGAATCATTTGTTGTAACAAACGAATTAGTACTGTATATTGTTACTCAAAGTGAAAATGTGCTGGTTCAAAGATAAGCGGTATCCAAATTGTTTAACAATGTCATTAACTATAACTATGTTAGTAAGAGTCAAAGGTACTGTAATAAATAAATGTAAATGTTCAACTCAGAATATCGAAAATAGATCCAAAGAAAGAGAGAACAGAGATGTAAATATTCTACTGAGTGTGAAGAAAACAAAATGATTAGTACGAGGGTTTTGGGCAAGAGGTAAATAAAAATCATACAACGGTATTGCGCACTTTAAAGAAACACAAATATTATTCGTATAAATTCGAAAAACATCAAGAGCTGCAGTAAAAAGATGAAGAGCGAAGAATGGCATTTTGCTTTAAAATGATAAAAAAACAAATAATGATAGAAATTTTTTAAGAAATATTTGTTTTACCGATTAATGTACATTCACCCTCAACAATGAACCAAATGTTCAGAATTGCCGGTACTAGAGCCAAGAAAATGAACATCGCTTTGTTTATACTCGGACACAATATCCCAAAAACAAATTTATTTGTGGGAATTATCAGACACCATATCATTAGACCTTTTTTATGGACTATAACCTGACAGCAGAAACCTATTTGGGCTTATTTCAAAATTAAATTGGACCCGTCTTGGAAGAAGTTGTTCGGGAAGATTAAATGCTCTAGTACCAAGTGGATGGTTGGTCGCCCATAATGCCCGTATGGTTAGAGAGTACCTGGAAAGTGCTTTTAACAGCAATATTATTGGTCTGCCGTATCGGATAATTTGGCCAGCCAGGTCACCTGATCTTTCACCGAATGACTTCTTTTTTTGGGATCACTTAAAAAGTGTCATTTATAAGAGTGTTAAATTTGAGAATATAAACCAGTTACAAAACGCTATTTCGTTAAAATGTAATAAAATTTTGCAATATTAACTTAGCAACGTTAGAAATGAATTTTATTATCGGTTGGATATTGTTTAGCTGTTAATAAGGGGTTGTTTGAACATTTGATTAATTAATGTTTTTATGTAATTCTCTATTATTTTTAAAAACAAGTTATTGTATTTTATTTCATTTTATTTTTTCACACCTAGTAAAATATTAAGAGTTTAGTTTTTCTTTTTTCGGATCCATTTTCGATCTTCTAAGTTAAACATTTACAATTATTTATTGCGATGTCTTTGGACTTATATTTACTGACAATACATTTAATGGTTAAAATGGACCAGATAGGCTTGATGGAAAAATAAATTTAACATTTTTGAGATACTGCTATGGGTTTAATTAAATTCTAGTATGATAAAATTATTTTTTAATGATCGACAGTAATAATAATTGTTATTAGTTAAACTTAATTGTTACATAAAATAAAAGGTTTGATAAAAAATAATGTTAACGAGTCTTTTACTTTAAATGTAATGATTGTGAGATTGATGAAAAGAAAAAAAACTTTCCCTGTATTTGGCTGTACGTCAGATTTGACAAAGCCTTATAACAAATTGTTTGCTGGTGGCTGGTGTCTGTTTGGTTTTACCCGAACCGAAAATTTGGTAATGGCGCGAGGCTTTGTCAGATTGGTCGCTTTAAAAAGTTATCTTATATTTTTTCTGTAAAATGTACAGGGGAGCCAATAATTAACCCCCTTAAAATTTACACGGGATTTCCTATGTTTCGCTCGGCGACGCACCACCCGGTATATTATTTATTAGTTTTGGTTAGTTACTTTTACTGGCGCCGTTTTAACATCATTTATTAATAGGTTATAGATTTTATTTCTTTACTATATATACTATTATATCTCGTGGCTCGGATTAAGTTAGCTCTGACAAAAAATTAAATCCCTAATAAGTTTATGAAAGGCAAGAAAAGATTCTGCTTCCTTTCGCTGTTTAACGTTATACTTTGGCAAATCTATTAATTTTCTTGCATATACATACATATATTTAGGTTTCTTTATGTAGCCAGTAAATAATAAAATTTAATTGCAAATTGGCAATGGACAACCACGTTTAAACGTGTTATTGATACAATTAAAAACAGAGTATTGTTTTTAGTGCTGACAACTGCAGTATAATCGCACGTTAAGCACGCATGAAATACCATTTGGCCATCGATGGAATATGTCAAATTGTTCGAATAAACAATTCAAACATGTAATGTAAATCGCATTGTCTGTTTAAACCAATTTATTTTTCCATAAATGGTATAATTAATTTATAATGGGATTAAACAATAAACATATTTTTACCAGGACTAAAAAATACCCAGATCCACAAAAACGTGGTGTGTGCTGGGTGCCGGACTAGGATTTTCTGGCGTTTTTTTCCGCTAAACAAAAATCTAAAGTCAAAATTGGGGGTCAAACAGCAAGAAATTAAAAAAAACCGATACGGTACATTTACCGGCAGAAACCTGCTGTTACGGAATGTTTGGACTACGACTATATTAACTATGAGAGATAAAAAATAATCATAAAACAAAAAAAGAGCTATTTAAATTGTATATAAAAAAATATAAACCCTTTTGATAAGATACATAATAAAGGAAATATAAACGAAAATGTAATTTTGACAAAAAATTTTAGTCCAAAATAAGAAAAAAAATAATAATGTGATTTTTGTTTTTTTTTATTGTAAATCTTTTATTTTATTTACTTAAAATTTGCAAAAAAAAATTTTTAAATTAATTTCAATTTTTTTTCAGGGGAATACCAAAAAAAATCCTAAAAATTTGGTTTTTTGATTAAACTCGAAAAACATTGGATTTAGACAAAAAGGTTAAAAAAAAATAAAAGTTCTGTACATTTAACAAGACTACTATATCCCTATGTTTTCGAGGTCGCTGAATCCAAATCCGTGATGGTCTTTAAGGCTCAAATATACCAAAATACACTTAAGTGAAAATAAATGATACACCTTTGTGTTTTCGAGGTCGCTAAATTTAATTCTGAGGTCTGTTTACCTCTACAGGGTCAAGGTCAAGGACGTTTTAGGGTCAAATTTTTCAAAAAATGCTTAGATGAGAACAAATGATATAAGTGTATGTTGTTGAGGTAGCTAAATACAAATCTGATGTCTGTTCGATCATACAAGGTCAAGGTCATTTTAAGGTCAAATTTTAAAAATAATACAAATTAAAAACAAAGATACATTTTTATGTTTTTGAGGTCGCTAAATTTGAATTAAAGGTTTGTTTAACCCTACCAAGTTTGAATTAGGCCTTAAGTAATACTTAAGCTTCCCCTGTTTACCGTTTTTTATAATATCTGACTTTTTCTTGGAAATCATAAGAGCAAGAATCAACATACTTGCTTAAATAATAAAGGACTTTTATAAACTAGGATGCTTAGTGAGTATAAAGTTACACAATTTAGATTCACATATAGATTACTTTCCAACAAATCGGGGAGAGTGATGACCAGGGAGAGAGGTTCCATCAGGATATAAAAGAAATGGAAAATAGATATCAGGGACGGTGGGATACGAAAATGGCAGGCTGTTCATTAAAGAGAAAAAGTAATAAAACAGAAACCAAACGTAAAACACAACCAATTTTGGGAGGGTTCCAAAATAAAAAAGTCAGATACCAGAAAAAACGGTTAACAGAAGGAACTTAAGTATCACTTTAGGCTTAATTCATACTTGGTAGGGTTAAACAAACCCTGGATTTAAATTTAGCGACCTCAAAAACATAAAGATGTATAATTTGTTTTTACTTCGTATTACTTTCAAAATTTGACCCTGAAATGACCTTGACCTTGACCCTGTTTGGTCGAACAGACATTAGATTTGGGTTCAGCAACATCAAAAACATACACTTATATAATTTGTTTTCACCTAAGTATATTTTGAAAAATTTGACCCTGAAACGACCTTGACCTTGTAGGGATTAACATACCTCGGATTTGAATTCAGCGACCTTAAAAACATGAAGGTATATCATTTATTTTCACTCACGAAAATTTCTGTAAATTTGATATTGAAATGACCTTAACGACGACCTGATGGGGTCAAACCGACCCCAGATTTGAATTCAGCGTCTTCGAAAACATAAGGCAATAGTAGTCTTGTCCAATGTACAGAACTTTTATTGTTTTTTTGTGGAGCTGTGTTATAGGTCTTATAAATACATAGTCATATAAAGTTTCCAGATTTTTTGCTGTTTGACCCCCAATTTTGACTTCAGATTCGTGTTTAGCGGAAAAATAATACGCCAGAAAATCTTAGTCCGACACCCAGCACACACCACTTTTTTTTGTGGACCTGTGATATCTTAAAAGGTTTTTTTTTCTTTAAACTTTAAAAAAATACCTATGTTTACACTGAAGAACAGACTGTCAAAAACATTGTGTAAATATTTAAGATAAAGATACTGCAAATTTAAGAGACTTTTAGTGACAGGTTTAAAATTAAATGTAAACAGTGCAGGGTTGTATAAACAAAGTTATATATCATTAGCGTCGTAAAGAAACCCTTAAAAAGACTAAGGAGAAGGGATAGATCATCTTTGGTCGTTTCAGATCATTACAACCTTTTAGTTTACCCGGTAGAAATATCTAGAAATGAAAAAACCCTACAAAAACTTTTTTTAAGTATTCCGAAAAACTTTAAATCATTTAATTAGCAGATCAGTTGGAGGCCTATGACACAAACTAACAAATTTTTAATAGAAAATCCAACCATTTGTTAACATTTTTTTTTTAATAATTGTTGTTTGGTTCAGACATTTAAATGTATCTCCTTTGCTTGCGATAATAAAAAGAGTACGTTTGTTTTAAAATTTTCTGGCAGATTCACGTTTTAATGGATTCTTGATGGGTTTACTCTCCAGGAAAAGTTTTATACCATGGGACCGCTTCAGTCCTAATCCCGGGGTATAGCGACCGATTGTGCTTAGCCCTATTGACCCCTATAAACTTGCAGATTACCTGAAAACCAAAAAAAAACCCTGCTAAAAAACAAGACATTTTAAGTACTCATCTAATTTTGGGTTCTTTCTTTTTTCTCTTTAGGCAATCTACAAATTCAGAGAGGTCAACAGGGCTAAACACACTCAGTGGCTATACCCCGGGACCAGGACCAAAGCAGTGTATAAAAACATCGAAGAAAAACTTTTCCAGTTAGTTCTGGTTAGCTTAATAAAATAAGAAAAAAGTATAATGACTTAGTCAGAATTATTGATTATCTCTTTGGAAACTGGTTATATTTTTTTCGGCCTAATTAATTTTAAACTTCAAACGCTTCTTTTATAACCAACAAACATTTTTTATACTTCTTTCGCCTTTATTTTTTATTTGTGTAAACAATTTTTTTAAAAACATTTTTCTGAAAATTAATAACGAGCAAAATGTTTTGTTCCTCCTGTATTTTTTTTATTGTAGACTTAAGTCCTTTTTAAAATGACCCTATTATTAACATACGCCTAAATTAAATGTTAAGTAATTTTTTATGTAGCTCAAAACCAACAATAAATTTTGGTTTACCCAGAAATCGTTACTTTTTTGTGTTTCAATTAAAAACAAAATGCTTTTAAAATGCTGCTAATATCAGTATATATCGACACTGATCGTGACATAAATACCTTTAACACATCGATTGCACATGTTAAATTGGTAAAATAAACAATTTCAAAGTGTAATGATGACACCCATATGCAGTTTGGGCGGATATGTTTTTTAATTTAAAGTGATTAAACAAGGGTGTAATAATAAATTTCTACTCTTTTACAAAAACAGACGTTTAAACAAACAGGGAGCATTCTAATTTAGTTTTTTGAATCGTATTTATCGTATGTAACCCATAATAAACAATGGTCGGTATTTCTTTTAAAGCCCCTAAAAAGATAAGGTAGAGCTAATTTAAGTTTATTTAACTTTAATGTCCAAAATAGTACACTCGGTAAAAATATTAACATTTTTTATACAGGGTGTTCAATAAGTAATCTAAATATATAAAGACGTAATTTTCTATGTGTTTTAATTAAAAAATAATATTTACATTTGTCGAAAAATTCTTTTCCCAAACAAAGTTTGCTTCATTTCATTTTATGTTTTGGCTATTGCCTTTATCTAGAAATTGAAATATTTTAATATTTTTCAATTTCTAATAATAAAAGTTTAACACTTTAATATGAAAATATTTATTGATTTTTAGGCTAATAACATATTATTAATTATTATTTATTCTTAAAACAAGTTATATGAACTTTCTATAGTAGATGTATTTTTCATATATTTTTAATAAAATACCATTTTTAACCAAACTAAGTAGCAACCAAAAACAATGGTAAGATACATCTTATGTGAGGAATTGAATAAGTATCACAAATACGAGAACAAATATCAGTGGCGTGCTTATATTTTAAAAAATAATCCAATACTTGTGTTTACGTGCACGCCCTTGGTAAACACTGAAATATGCCCTTCTGAAAATACTGTTAACGTTTATTGTTTAAGAAAATTAAGACAATTCGATTTTTCAGTAATAATGAAAAAAAACGAAAAGAAGTTTAATTATTCTGAGGGAAGGAGGCATTTTTCGACATATGTTATTAAAACCTTTTCTTTATAAAAACACTAGGGAAATTGCCATCCTAAATATTTTAGATTACATAAAAAAGACCCTGTATAAATTAATTATAATACGTAACACGTCTTGCTGAAAAATAATTTTAAAAATTTAAAATTTCTTAAAGTATTGTGGACGAAAATCAGGAAATATTATGGTTTTCACAATTAAATATCTAGTACAGTGGATGGGGAGAAAAGAACTGTCTGACCTCCGGATTTTTTTGTACAGCTTCAATTTTTATGAAAATTTGGAATTAAGTTACTTTTACCCTCTAGATCAAAGTCTATATATGCTTTTTATTTTTAGGGGGTAAAAACCACCCCTTATGCTAAAAAATTTAAAAACCATAGAAATAGACCTTATGTAAATTAAAATCATAGCTAAATATGTAGAATAAATCTATTTTTATGTTGTGAGTTATATCTAACAATATATTTTAACGTTTCAACCCTTAAAAATCACCCTTAATAACGAAATTCCAAAAAAAATGTTTTTTTTTTATTTTAAAATTATTTAATAACGCTTATTTAACAGTTTACGATATAATTAATATTTAACTCCCATAACTCAACCTTTAAATAAACACCTCTTATAAGATTTACAATTTTTTTTATTAAATCGATTTGATGATAAATAATTATTGTCCCGGAAATGAAGATAAAAAATTGCAAAACCTAGCAATTTTTGTGTCCTGCATCGATTTGTATAAACATTTTGGAATAAGGCGTTTCTAATCCTCTACTTTAAATGCTATTTCATGGTGATGTGCACTGTTTGTTTTTTAAGTGTGAAAACTACCCCTAATTGTCAAAACTTATGGAATAATATTTTAAACCTTAAGATGGGTAAAATTTGGTTTGGATTAGTTGCTTAATGATTGTTTTATGCTTTAGAATACAATTTTTAAATATTTTAACCCTTAAAAATCAACCCTTGTTAGAGCTTATTTAAAAAAAATATATTTGCCTTAAAAAAATGATTGATTTATTATAGTGATTTAATTTTAGAATGCTGTTGCCTAAAATATTTACTAATTTCATTTCTAAAATGGGATGAGTTTAAAGGGCTAGAAAAAGGTGGTGCTCGTTCGTAAATAGAGGCTTTAAACGGCCATATCTGGCCAAATATTTATTGTACAGAAAAATATATGTAATGAAAAGTCTTTACTGTTAAAAAAGCTATAATTTGGTACTTTAGTATTTTTTTAGTATCTCCAGTATTGTTGGAGTTATTTTTAAAAAAATGGCTATTTTTATGAAATTGCGGAAAATCGTTTTTCACATTAAGCTCCAATTTTTCTAAAATTATGCATTTAAATTTGGTTAAACTTTTAGAATATATTTATAATACATATATAAATAGAATCGCAGAAGGGTTCAGATCTATTTTAATTAAGAGAGGAATTAGGGGGTTGTTTTTAATGATCTTTTCGTAGAAAAAAGTAGGGACTGACCTTATTTTTATCATAACTCGCTCAATTTTCATGCTAAAAACTCTTTTTGTATTTTTAAAAGAAAGGTCTTATTATATACTTTAAAAAAGATCTTATATGTTTTCCTTGAAAAATGCAAACTTTTCTCGCTATTTGACTTTGAATCTTTCAAATTTAACATTTGACGAACAAAAGCTAACCATTAACAAGCCGTAGCTCGGTCTGTATTGGTTGTAGAGAAATTATAAAATACATTTTTTTCTAGTTTTTATATAAGCTACAATTTTGCTCTTAACAGTTTTTTTAAAAAATGCATATTTTTAGAGTAATTCGTGAAAACCCCATTAAAAACGTCGATTTTTTCGTCGAAAAACATTTACTTTCAATCGCGAATAACTCGAAAAATATTAGTTTTACGAAAAAAATGTATGGAACATTTTTTACTTAAAATTACTTTCTTTATCGATTTCTGTAGTTAAAATGTAATAAAAAATTTCCACACCCAAGATGGTGTGGCAACCACCCCCAGGATAAAAACACACCTCGACATGATATAATCTTTTATCCTTGGGCGATTCCCTACCCCCTGTAAAAATTTCAACTAAATCCATGCAGGACAAAAAAATTCCTAGCCAAAATGCCCCATCTCCTGTGCAAATCGTAAAAATCGCCGAAAAAATATAACCAAAACCAACCAAGGTATTAATTGGCAAAAAATAAAGATATAGCTAGCAACGACATACGTACTTAAAGGGTAAAGCTTGACCTAAAAAAATATTAATATGATTAAAAAACGCATAGAAATAAAAGTTGATGTATTACTAATATACATTTATTACACATATTAGTTAGGATTCTATCTGACCCCCAGCTCGGTGGCTGAAGTGTTATCGCCGTTGGTTTGGTTAGTATTTTTATATGTCTATAATATAAATATATAAATATATTTTAATTGTAAAATGTTAATACAATGTATTGTAAACATTTTTAAATTAATGAAGCGTTTTAAAGGTAAGGTAAGGTTGGTCTGGCAAAGCTAAGCGCCGAGACGCTAGGGTTTAATTCTCGGTTCTTTCTTTTTAAGTTTTTGTCAAATAGTTTTCTGTTTTTTTTAAATAAAAATTGAAATAAAAATTATTTTATTTTATTTATAAAAAAAATTGTTTTATAAATGTGCGAGGGGATATACACCTAAAAGAGGTACAGGCTAGGAGGGGGGGCAATATTATTCATTTATATGTAGATGTAAAATTAGTATCTACTTTTAAGGTTTTGCGAATATGTATGACTTTTAGAAAATGAATTTGTTTTTTATTTATCCGTGTAAATATAAATATTCCTAATTTTACTTAAACTCTTGCAACATTTTTAGTTTTTCCCTGTCTGCCCTTCACTAAACAAAGCCCTGGTTACGCCCTAGGGGCTAGCTTAACAGCTTGTACGTCAACTGTTAATACTAATAAATTTCTATCACTTATATATATAACATTTCTTTCCTTTCTCTTTTTATAAATATCCCACATTTCAGTACCTTTGATTTTTGACACTTTTGTGAAGTACAAGTTGGGCCAATACTTCGTGGAGCAACTGCATTTATTAGTTTATATTTACCATCTTTGTCCTTCTTAAGTCCTTTGTATGACTTTCCACGCATTCGCAAATATTTGTTTTTTGCTCTTTCTTCACTGGTAACTAGTTTACTTTTTTTCTTTAAAGGTTCCTCCGTTTCTTCTTGAGTTCTATCTTCATTTTCTAATTCATCGTCTTCTATAACACTATCTAAGTTATTTTTGTTATATTTTCTTATATTTGTGTTATTTTCGTTATCATGCTTTTGGAATCCCGCTGGGTTATCCTGGGTGGTGTCGTTTTCATCTTCTAGTTGAATATAGTCAGGATCATTTTTTGAATCACTCTCGTCGTCGTCACTGTTTTTGTCACTGTCGTTGTTGTCACTCTCTTCATCCTGAAGGGGAATATTTTCGGGGTGACATGTATTTCCAGTATCTTCATTGTTACCTAGGTTTTCAATGCCGTCTTCGTTGTTTGAATTTTTGTTTTGATGCTGTTTAATGTCTTTGTCGAATTCAACTACTGTTAAATTATTTAACGCCACAATCTCTTCTATTATTACATTGTTGTCAATGTAAAAGTTAGGAATGTCTATATCTGGGAAAATTTCCTTAATGGGTAAAGACGTTTCGCAGGCAAAGGTATTTTCAGGCATTTGGCACTCTTGATCATGAATTTGTTCTAATGCTTTAAGCACCATAACTTTTCCCCTTGGTAAGGACATCTTCTGAAAATAATAGTTTATTATAAACCTCTGGACTAAAGTGTAACTTTTATCCCGAGGCGAAAAGTTTGTATCCTGACCGAATGGAGAAATACCATTCGTCAAGCGATAAAAAGACATTTTAGTCCAGAGGTCTTAAAGGACCAAGATAACTGCGACCGGCAAAAGAATTTTAAGGACGTCAGAAGGGTGTCTTTCCAAATACACACTTGCCAAATGTGTTACCCTTAAAATATATAAATCTAAATGAGGTTCAAACATTTGGCAACATGTGTATCTAGGTCGTAAAATATTTTTTTTCGCTGTATTATTTTTTACAAAAAAAAATAAGGAAAATTAAGGCATTATAGGTACCTATTGCGTTCTTCGCAACGGAGTTTAAACGAGTCCAAATCATAATCAAGACAATTTTGCGGATTCTTTTTATAAAAATAAACTATTAATTATCTCCCCAAAAATATGAAAATAGGTGAAAGGTGTGTAAAAACCAATACCAGCTTTTCAGCAGTGAAGTAGCACTTTGTTTTTGCTCTACCTGCTTCCCTGCTTAAAAAAAGAA
Source organism: Listronotus oregonensis (assembly GCA_019359885.1). Lineage (NCBI taxonomy): Eukaryota > Metazoa > Arthropoda > Insecta > Coleoptera > Curculionidae > Listronotus > Listronotus oregonensis. The sequence goes on from JAHBCN010003106.1 coordinate 68,432, forward strand.
TTAAAACCTATTTACAATAAGAAAACTTAAATCGAAATTAAACAATATTTAATTTTATTTCTTATATCTGATATTTATCACAAAAAAAAACTGATCAGGTGCTCTTAAAATTGGCTCATAGCTGATATTTCCGATAAATAATAATTTTACTCGAGGATGAGCAGCTAGAGCAAAGTCAAATAAACGCCCATATAGTAAAGTCATTGGAAAAATAAATGTCAAAATAACATTATTTAGGCAGACTAACTGAAAGTAAGTCCAGATAAAGTATACAAGTAAACAAGTATACAAAAATATTCAAATAATTAATATTTTGTAGTTTTTTTAATCTTAAATGAAAACCTGTCACAACTGTCCATAAAATCATAATGTATAACGCATACATAAATAGGCTTTATTGACTTTTTATTGTGCAAAACCAAGTATCTGCAATGTAAACCAAAAACATTTTCGGTCAAAAACTCGTATATGATTCTACAATTTGGTATGGAAATAAAACTGTATAAAAAGCATAAAACCGAGTTTGTTTACCACTGCAAGCATATACGGCCTTAAGATTCCCGGTAATCATTAAATTGTAATATTAATTACTTACCAGTCTATTGATTTTAACACAAAACACCGGCAAACACCTGTCACTATAAGCTACCATGTGGAACTGCGTCAAATACGAGGTAATGTTCGCTATATTCAAATACGTGGTTAAGAACCGAGTATATTTTGCGTTATAGGAATATCGCAGCGCTTCGCGATTTTGCACACATACGCGTTTCACCCTTGGAATCCCAATTTACCAAAAATATTAATTTAGGAAAAAAATGCAGATACGAGGTTTTGCAGTCCGAACGACGATATGTATAAGCTAACCCTGCAACAATGTAGCTACTAGACCAAGCCTTGGTGGGATAAATTCACATCCATTCTTTCTAACTTAACAATATCTAACGGTCTGCCACATTGTCAGGTAGGTGTATTCTTAGTATACTTCCTTTACGACTGTTGGCAAAGTCCGTTAAAATTAATAACACTAGGCTTTAAGGGAAACCACGTGGTAGGCGCTTAAATAATTGGTTTTGATCGGTGTGCCCACTATAGCTGTAAGGAAATTTAAGGTCCTAGCCTAAATTTGAAAAATCTCTTTAGTGATCTTAACCCTTAACGCATTTGCAAGGCTTGCGCGTTTCAAAACCCCGATCATTTGTCGCTTTTATCAATACTTTGTTTACTAATCCCTCGAAACTCTTTCAGATTGATTAAATTGTCAAAATATTTTTTACAAATGCAAATAGAGAACAACGCATTGGATTTGCTTTTGGAACCTCCGATTTTTTAGGAAAATATAATATTTGATGACAAAAAATTGTTTCAGTCGTGCTACAATGGGATACTTAAGGTATACAGGCCTCGAGGAACATGATTTGATATAAAATATACCCAAAAAAAAAGAAGTAGTGGGCGATTTTCGGTAAATGTTTCGGGGTGGCTGAGTGCACAAGGACTTGGTGTATGTTATTTTCTCGAAGGAAGGTGCGCGGAGGTATATAAAGATCTACTACAGCATATCATGCTTCCTTCTGTACTGGATCGATTTCTGGACAGCAATGAAATTTTATCTTTCAGCAACATAAGTGTCCCGTTCATATGGCCCAGCAAGTCGTTGATGGATGGTTTTACCGTGGCCGTACGTAGTCCGGATTAAAATCTTAAGAAAAATGTTTGGGGCTTATTAGTTAAAAAAATAAATAAGAAAAATGTGTTTAGACCGCCAAATGTAAACGAACCGCAGGATAAAATTTTAAAGGCGTGGAATGAAATACGAGGAAATCCGAACTACGCCCGGGCTTTGGTTCATTTGATGCCTGGAAGGCTCAACTCTGTCTTAGAAAAAAAACGGGGCCGCAATTAAGTATTAAATCAGTTTGGAAGGATATTTAGGTTTGTTTGAATTTATTAAATTGTTAATTAATTTACTAATTTGTTTACAAAATATAAATATTTTCTTTTACCTTTTGCCTTTATAGTAATTAAAAGTAAAACAAGGTTAAAACCAAAATTGGCAGAAATGTCAAAATTTGAGAAATTTAATGGCCGTCACTGTACATTGGATTATTTTTACATTTTCTAACCCAATTTCTGCTTTTATCATAATATAATTAAGTAACACATTTTTACAAAAAATCTGTTAGAATCAAAAATAAATACAGATTTTTAAAAACTAACCTTTTAAATCTTAAGTAGGTCTAACTGTCGTGTAAATCTATTTAATTATTATCATTGCAGCTCGAAGGTTTGGGAAGTTTTTGCTTTTGACATTCTCTGGGGATAAAGAAGTTAGAGGCAAAACTTTGGTTATCCAACTTATTCGGGTTAATTCTCACCCATATAATTTATAATTTAAACCAAGTCTCTGCGGGGAAAGTTTGGATCTTGGTGCAGTGCAGTTATATTTGATAAATATTATTTTTGAAAGCAAATATTGCCTAACCAGAATTTATGTCCGGTAAAACAAGTTTTAAAAGTCTAATTGCGTATGGGAAAAACCCAAATAGATTTTGCAGACGTAATAAGAAAAGTTATGTTTAATTTAAAAACTACTATCATATAGTGTCAAGGTATTTATGAGATATTTAATTTTTTAAATCGCCCATTTTACTACTGACTGACTCACTTACTAACTAACTCAATGACTTTTAAAATTATGTGGCACCTTCCGAGAAAGCAAAAACTTGGTATGGTACTTTCCACAATGATTCGTTGATTTCTCCATTTGCCTGCTACTATTAGTCGTAAAACTCAATATAATTTGGGTACCCGCATGTAGGTCCGGACTTAAAATTTTATATATTTATTATTGTACCTACTTTTTGGTATATAATGTAGGTTAAAGGCAAATTGCAGGTGTTAAATATAAAGCAGAGACTTTTCGTCTTAGTTCATTAGTCGTTTGGATTTTGTCAAGATATTTTTGTGTAAGTTATTAAGCATACAAAATAGATAACCCAAACTATTATTATTAGTAGGTAATCATGACCTGTGCCCTTTCAAAAGGTGCGGTGCCTACCAGGCAACCTATTTATGGTTGGATTTTCCACTGAGGGTTGTAATTTTAATTTTATTGCGGTCAAGAAATCGAATTATTGTGAAACGTACCATACCTGATCTGTAAGTAATGGCGGAATGGATGATTTTACTCACGTTTATTATTACTCATAAAAAACGTTGACCGACAGATTATTTAGTTTAAAAGAAATACATTTGTAAATATATTTAAAATTTAAGAATTTTATAAATTATTAAGTAAGTTGTTTACGTAAATATAAGTAAGTTTGTAAATCATATTGTAAAAACAAATTACGGCAATAAATATTACACTTCAATAAGAAATTAATAAAATTTTATACAAGAAAAATTGCAGCAAGAATAATTTTGCGCAAAATTCTTTTAAACTATACACACACACACCTTTTAGTGTAGAGTTCCTACAATTGTATACATAATTATTTGGCAATAATTTAAATATTTTTTTAAAATTACTTAAAATTCCAAAAATTTTTATTGAATCACATTAAATTTTTTAAGGTTTTCCCATTTGCAGATTATAATATTTTATTTTTTTTTTTTAACAAAAAACTTAGATGCAGATAAGCAAACCTCTTAGGGTTAAGTTAAAATATAAATGTATGTCACCCATAAAACCGGTAAAAATAATGATTTTTAAATAACATTTTTATGCCAACTTTAGAAATATGTGTTAATTTAAAATAAAATAAAATAGATAGGTAAAAAGCTACATTTAAAGAACATTATAATAATGAAATAAAAAACGTGCATCGTACTACTATAAATATTTAGTAGACTTAGAGTGTTTTTAGCAAAAAGAAACTATGACATTTTGTAGTTGCGTTCAAAAAATTGGTTAAACTTTTACATAAAATTTAAGGCAATATTTGTCTTAGACCCTTTTAAAATGTGACGCTACCATATAAAAATTTTGTTATAGTGGATAGTCCAATAGTTTTAAGGTATTCGGAAAATACAAAATCCAGATAGTTAAATAAATAAAGAAAAGTTAATGTTGTACATAATATTAAACCTAGAAAGACAACTTACCTTGGTATCATTATGTGTACGCGCAAAATAGTGATGATTACCAAAACTCTACAAAGTAAACTCATCAACCAAAATCAATGTTTGTTAAAAATTAGACATACATTTTTGTACATACTAATGTATATGTCGTAGCCACATTGTAAATTCGGCCGTGTTTTAAAATGGCTGGCCACTTTATAAAACGCGGCCATATTCTACAATAATTGTTTAGTTTGAATTGTTTTATAAAACGGCTAGTGCTTTTAGGCATTTTATAAATTAGCCGATTAAATACGAGCCACATTCTCAAATAGATGATTCAAGAGATGATTATATAAAGAAAATTTACAATTTAAGGAGGAAAACCTAACGACAACTAACCAAAAACTAACCAAAATTAGGTAATAGTTTGGAAGTTGTTCTTTGCGGTCCCCAATAATTGCATCCTATGTGGGTCAAACCACGTAATATACATTTATTATAACCCAAATAGGATGCATTAAGGACAGCAAATAACAACTTCTAAACTATTACCTAGTTCTGGTTAATTTTTGGTTAGTTGTCGTTAGGTTTCCTTCCTTAAATTGTAAATTTTCTTTATCATAATCATCTATTTGAGAATGTGGCTTGTATTTGATCCGCCAATTTATAAAATGGTTAAAAAAACTAGCCATATTATAAAATAATTCTAATTAAACGATTATTTTACAACGTGGCCACGTTTTATAAAGTGGCTAGCCATTTTAAAAAACGGTGAAATATACTATGTGGCTACGACATATATACAATGGAATTTGATCTCGGTTGGAAATTCAGATAATTGCGAATCCATATAACTGACGTCCTGATAATTCACTTTTCACTATATTTTAAACCCAGAAAAAATTGCGACCTTATAATTTTTAAAAAAACTATGTATTATTCGCGAAGGAAACTTTTTTAATTATTTTGTCCATTAATTAAAAGGTCCAAATACCGCTTAATCAAATAACAATGATAAAATTAGCAGCCAGTTTATCCGTTTGCGTTTAGGCGCCCCACGTTAAGCTTTGTAATTTAAACGCCTTAGGTAGAAAACTCTAATATAGGTTGTAATAATACCACATAAACCTATTTAAGTAAACACTACATTGAACTGCAATTTTCCGCTTGCGTGAGCTTACGCGCCTGAATAACTGCTTACATCTCCTTAAATACACGGTTTTTAAAGTACATATATACTAGAAATATTACCGAAGGTAAGTATATAATATTAACTTAAATATTTTGATGGTTTAAAAGCCGTATGACAAAAAATATTGATATCTCTTTAGTGAAGTCTTGTTTATATATTAAGTGACATAGAAAATGCAACACCAAATAGGAATGCTGTAATTTTGAGCATACTTTTACACTTTATAGGTCGACTGATAAATAGAGAGTGATTAAAATTTAAATTCAAAATTTCGCAAAATAGCTCAGATATCTATAATAATGTGTCAAAGCTCCTCTGTTCGCTACACATTCCTTAAGTCGTTGCGGCATTGATTGGATTAGGTGATTGATGTCTTCTGTGTGTATTGTATCCTAGGCAATCTGAATTTTGCGTTTTTCTGGAGATCGAGGAGGCCACTGAAGTAAATTTACAACGGACGCTTCTAATAAGTCTAAGCTATAAGGTGCCACATGAAGTGAAGTTTACAATGTTTAAAAAAGAAAAATAGATGTAGTTGTAAAACTTCGTGATATAGCGCTGGACAGTCATGCCACCTGAAATGAACACTAATCGTGACCTGTTGCCGGAAGCAATGGCACACCATATCATAACACCCACAGTGCGATGAATATGCCGTTAGATAAAAAATTGGACGTTCCGTCTTTCACCACGTCTCCTTCTTGCATGGCTAACGTGTGCCTAAACAGAATCTGGACTCATTGCAGAATACGATTGAGTTCCATTTTATATTCCATTCAAGTCTCTCCCTACTCCACACCAATCGATGCCAACGATTCTGTGGAATCAAATGTAGTATATGATAGGGACGGTACGAAAACAGTCCAAAAGACCTTATTCTGCAATAAACTGTCCACATTGTTATTGCCATTAGTTCAGTAAATGAAGACCGGAAAAACCCCAAACCTGAAGATCGTGTCGGGCCGTCACATTTTTTTTTATTTGCAGGTATTAATGAGCACATTGACCTATAAAAATATCATAGATGTCCGCAAGAGCCTGAAAATGGCCCTTAAAAGCCTGGTAATCCGTTTTTTTCCAATTATTTTGGCCAATATTTCCCGAAAAATAACACTTACTTAATTGGTGTTTAAAACAAAAATGAGGAGCAGTTCATTAGCTGCAAAAATGATTTCCTTTACTTTTGTCAAAACCCGCGTATTTTTTGCACCTGCCCCGCTACTTACACTTCCAAGTGGACGGACAAATTTTTAAATTACTCACATAAAAATGCATATTTTTTCACGATTAAAAGTTAATATGAAAGAAGAAACCTGTAGTTATAATATTTTGTAATTGTTTTTTTTTTGTTTTTTTAGAATATTAAAAACTCGAATCTAAGTTAGTTTTTGCTCGATATTTTGACCCCCCAATCTATTTTTATTTTTTAGTTATTTTACCAAATCCTTTTGGATAATGGGGCTTTGGAGGATGTGGAATACATTCCATAAGATTCAATAAATATTTTTTGTTAATTTTTATTACCAAGGTGTTTTTCTTAGGTGTTTTTTTTTGGATTTCCAAAGTTTTCGAAGATGCTTGGGTCAATCGGAAATTAATAGGTAATCAAGGACCATACCGGCTTTCAAAAGCTAAAATTGTTTTCTTCTCGATGGCACTCTTCTTTTTTCCAAGGTGTTTAGGTTTTTGGAAAATCGAGAAAATTCTCACCTCGACTTTCATGTTTCTGCGACAAAAATTAAAGGCAACAAACATAACAGTAAATAAATGATCGTTATTGAACTACGGATAACAAAAATAAAACCTTACCTTGTGCTTCAAAAAATAAAACTGGAAAAACTTAAATATTGCCTCGTTTTTCTCTAAAGACGTTTTTCTGAAAACAAAAATAAAAAGTAAGTTTTCATTGGGGTAAGAATTTTCTCGATTTTTCGGAAAACTAAAAAACTTGGAACAAAAAGAATGCTATCGAGAAGGGGACAATCTTAGCTTTTGAATGATGTGCAGCGAATGCCGATATGGTCCTTGATTATCTACTAATTCCCGATAGACCCGAGCATTTTTGAAAACTCCTAAAATCCAAAAAAACCGCCTCAAAAAAAAACACATTGTTTATAAAACACAAAGAATATTTATTAAATCTTTTGGAATATATTCAACGCCTTACAAAGCCCCATTATCCAAAAGGATTCGGTAAAATTACTATTAAAAAATATGAATAGATTGATAGGAGGGTCAAAATATCAAGCAAAAACTAACTTTAACTCAAGTTTTTGATATTATAGAAAAACAAAAAAATGTAAACGGTGACAAAATAATGTAGCTACAGGTTTCTTCTTTTACACGACTTTAAATCGTAAAAAATATGCATTTTTACGTAAGTAATTTAAAAATTTGTCCGTCCGCTTGGAAGTGTAAGTAGCGGGGCAGGTGCAAAAAATACGTGGCGCGTTTATGGCCGGTTATCTCAAAAACTATCAAATTTTTGACAAAAGTTTTGGGAATCATTTTTGCAGCTAATGGACTGCTCTTCATTTTTGTGTAAACATGAATTGGGCAAGTGTCATATTTCGGAAGATATTAGCCAAAATAGTTAAAAAAAAACGATTTCCGGGCTCTTGAGGGTCATTTTCAGGCCCTTGCGGACATTTTCCTATCTATGATATTTTCAGAGGTCAGTGTACATAATAATACCTGCAAATTAAAAAACAAACTTGACGGCCCAACCTGATCTTTAGGTCCACAACTTCGTGGCTCCAACTCGTCCATTTCGGGCCTTTTGGAACCACGTTCGACAACATCTTATTACTGTAGCTTCGTTTCGATTCACCCGATTAGCGAGTTCGCTAAAAGAAAATCCAGCTTTACGTAACCCGATTACCCTTTCCAAACTCAGAAAGTTAAGTGAAATTAGCGCGTCTGTGAACTCTAGGCATGATAATGCAATGAAACAAATGGAACCAAACAAATCTAACACAGAACAATTACTGAATATTAAGTAAACATGTTTATATTGTTCGGATCCTGATATAATAAAAAATGCCTTTACAAAAAAAGTATTGCTCGAAATGCCTTTAAAAATTTATCAGCGTATACTTCCATGATTTCAAATATGTCTACAAGTTTTTATCAAAATTCAATAAATAATTCATTTTCTATGTCACTGAGTATATACAGGATTAGCAAGGCAAGGGCTTGGGAGCCAATTTTAACGTAATAGAGTAGGATACAACGGTATAACGCCAGATTGAAAAGAGAAAGACAACAATTTCTTCTATTCCCTTCCAAATACAACAGTGATCGACGGCACCCACGATTCTTAAGGATATTGTCGTCAGTGTGTTGCCATTTCATAAAATATTTATTAGTAATTTTAGAAATTTTCTTAAAATCATAAATCTAAATCTAAAAAATATTATGATAGATGAAGCATCATTTTCTCTTTATGATTATCATATTCCTGCAGTCGCCAGATATTGGTCACGGGAAAAAAACATTTAAGTGCGCCTGTACGAACACAATATCCCCAAAAATTAAACGTTTTGGCGGGTATTTTGGGCGACAACATAGTAGGACCTTTTGTCATTGAAGGCAACTTAAATGGGCAAAAATATTTGCAAATGCTGCAAAAGGAAATTATACCAGCTGTGCGAAACTTAAATGTTAATTTCAAGAAAATTTGGTTTTAGCAGGATGGCTGTCCTGCTCATAACGCAAGGCCAGTTCAGAAATTTCTCACTAGGCTGAACGGCTCATTTGTAGCAGAGGTACCATACCATGGCCGGCAAGGTCACCGAATTTTATTCCTCTTGACTTTTTTTTGTGGGGCCAATTAACTCAACTAAGTAACAGGTATCCACATGAGAGGCTTGCAAATTTAGTTGAGTTAAGGGCAAAAATATTCGACATTACTAACTCCATTACACCGGAGGTATTGTCGAATGTTAGGACGGAGCTTTATAATCGGCTCAGGTATTGCGAAGGTCAGCAGGGCAATTTTTATATTTTTAGGCTTAAGTCTAATAAAAAATTTAACAACCTTTGAATAACTGTTGTATTAAATACAACAGTGATTAACATGACTGCATAAAAACGAAAATATCGTAAAAAATCTCCAAAAAATGCGATTGACAACCATTACTTTAACGTCCGGCCTTTGGTAGATACTGACTGATTAGTGTGTGTGTGTGTGTGTGTCTAGTCGCAGTGCGGCCGCGGTATTCTCCTCTTTTTCTTGGGTCGGTAAAAGGAGATTTCACCACTGCATGTCTTCCATCTGTCTTGTCGCTCAAGCCTTTGCCTATTTAATAAACATCTTCTTTTATCGCACTAAAAATTTCTGCATGCAAGAAATTGGTTTGCCAGACGTGTATAACCTTGTTAGTTTTGTTTGTTTTTAGGCCCCACATAACATTTTTTCTTTGATTCCTTTTTTTTATTTTTTTTCTTTAAAACTTACGTTTTATGCCCCATACTGGCTCCAAAATGATATAATTTTCTTTGCGGCAAGTTTTCACCTTTTAATTAGTAATGAAGTATATATAAATGAATTAAATAGTAACATTGTTACTTCTAAGTTATTTTTTACAAGAGCTGTGCAAAAAATACCTTGAACTTGGGTTAGTTAAAAATAAAGCGTTATAGTCTAATATGAATCTAAAAAAAAATCTTGCTCAGTATTATTTACTTATTCACTTTACGTACCAAAGCGAAATTTGGGCTAATTTCATGAAGATTTTAAAAAGACTGATTTCTATTTCGTTTTCGAGGTTAAAAAAACTTTACGTTTTTCCACCATTCTGGTAACGGATTTTAATTTAGCAGATCTTTTTACATAAAAATGTAAAGTGGGATTTAAAAAAAAGTTCCAGTTTTTCCTAGGCAATTTTTATTATTTTTTACCAGTTTTTTGAGGTCAAAAGAAAAATATGAGACGATAATAGAATTTTGACTCTCGTAATTAAAAGGCAAAAGAGTTTACTCTATTTCAGGCGTTTCTATTTTCGACAGTTAGTTGTGGTTGCTTTTGTTTTAAAATTGTCGAAATTTATCAAAATTTTAAAAATATTTAACCCCTTAGAATCAACACTTTTATTTAAACTAAGACTAGGTCTATAAAAACAAAGGCGAAAGACAAAAAAAAAAAATAATAAATTTTATTATTTAGAAAAAACTTGATATTTTACATTCCGACCCAAAAAAACAAAAAAAAATAAAAAAAATATTATTTATTTTAATAATATATAACATACTGCTCGAAAAATATTTCATATGGCAGAAAATTATTTTTATTAAATACTTTAAAACCCTTTTTTTTTTGGCATAAAAAAATGATGGTTAAAATGAAATAAAACAGAAAATTTCTGGTTCTGAAATTTATACCCGAACTTCGACTACTTAAATATCCCCTTTTTTTTTTTTCCAAAATTTCTTTTTCTCATTTTTTTTCCTCGAGCAGCTATTCGTTCAAAATGGTTTATCTTTAACTCTCAAGGACGTTAAAAATAAATTTTTCCGGAAACTATTTATAACCTTAATTTTAACAATGTAAAAATAAACATTTTTAAAAACATTAGGACTAAAAGCAAGCGAGAATATCATAAAAAAAGATTTTATTATGTTTTTTTACAAACCAGCATACTGGATTGTTTTTTAAATTAATTTGTTTTAACTCTTAATTAATTACATTCTTGTTTTCTAAATTTAAAGTTTTACAAAACGGATTTAATTTTTAAATATTTAAAGAAAAAAGTAAAGGGGAGTTACTGTTTAATATTTTTAAAAACTTTGAAAAAAATAATTTTATTATTACAGACAAGGTAATTTTTAAAACAAATTTTTTT
>JAHBCN010003107.1:0-79808 GCA_019359885.1 Listronotus oregonensis
ATTAGTGTAGTCAAAAGCTTGTTTCCTGCGAAAAATAAGAAGGTTCAAAAATATAGCATACTCATTAATGCGGAATGTAAATCTAAAAAAGGGCTTTTGTTTTTTTTTCTAACGAAATTGGGTTTTATTAAAAAAAAAAAAAAAAACCACGATTTTTGAAATAACTAAAAACCATAAGAGATAAAAAATTGTTTTTATAATTTCACGAGTTCGAAGAAGATGGAATTTCTATAACAAGTTGAATGAAAATTTTTGGGGAAAATTTTTATGCCGAGCGGTATTTAGGGATAATATTTCTAGAATGGAGAAATATGAGAAATATTAAAATTTTTTTTTGTCATTCTTTTTAATTTCATGCAAATAATTAAAATATAACTAAATCTTTTTTTAATTACTTTATCTATTTCTTCATCTTGTACATTTTTTTTTTTTCCAATTGACAATAAATGAAAAAAAAAAAGGGTTCTTTTCAATGTCATAATCGTGTTCACGACCAAAAAAACCCCCCAAGTAACGAAATTGGGCTAATATTGGGAGGAATTGTCGTTAAACTCCGGAAGACTACATTAACATCATCTCTGCAGGCCCTTGTCAATGTCATATTTGTGTTCAGTGACCACAAAAACCCCCCAAGTAACTAAATTGGGCTAATATTAGGAGGAACTACTAAAACCCCCAGAAGACGACTTTATACCTTTCCCGGTGTCCGCAGTCCTTGTCAATATGATATTTATTTTTATTTATAAAAATTTATATGACAAATATTTAAACATTTTTTTTAACGCACAATGAGGACCAAAGTTCGAAACAATTTTGTCAATTGACAATTGTCTAACTAGTTAAAATACTAGATTAGTTGATGATTATTTGAGCAAATGGCGAAAAATGACCTCCACCACTGAAACCTTACCAGATTTATTGTGGTTTCCCCTATCGTTCTTTAATACCTTGTCTCCCCGTCTTCTTAACTAGACTCCAGAGTCTCGACACTGGCCCCCCCATATAACTTCCCGGGTTTTTGGCTTCTCCTTCCCAAGCCTAGTAAACCTAACCTGCATAGTGTTTCCCCCTGGCACCACACAGTAAGGCTGTTTTTTTAGCCTCCTGGCAGAACCTACGGCTACCCTTTCACCAGGTTTATTTTTTCCCAGGTGTTTGTTAGTTTTGCCGGGGTTAGTTGACCTACCGTTATCCTTACGATCTTACGGCTGTGGCTCAGTAGGTCCGATGTAAACTTGGCCGAGCAGGTCTTAATGAACTGCTTTGCTGTCGTTGTCCCGGTGTTTGTCCCCCCGTTTTAAAACTGTCTTTTCCCCCAACTCTTAATAGATGCTTTGAAAAACCTGCCAGATACCCAGAATGGCCCCGGGCCTATCTTTTCCCGGGGTGACCCTTTTTTTGGCTAGGGCGTCGGCCTCTTCGTTACCTGGATGGCCCTCGTGGCCTGGTCCCCGGGCTACCGTAAGTTTTTTTTCCAAGCCGACTTTTCCAGGGCCTGTATACAGTCCCCGACTAGTTTGGAAGTAACTTTTGGGGAACTGATGGCCTTCAAGGCCCTTGGCTATCTGATAAATGACGATATTTTTCCTTTACCCCCTTTTTCTTTAATCCCCCGGCGCAATGCACTATTGCTGCGATTTCCGCTTGGAAAACCGTGGCGTGCTGACCGGATTTGTTCCCTTTTTCTCTAGGCTTATCTCCTGATTCCGCTCCTACACCCTTGTTGGTCTTGAAGCCATCTGATACCAGATATGATCGGCTTTGATTGGAGGGCCTTTCCCTTCCAGTCCCCCCTATCTGGTATGACAATACGAAAGTGTTATTGAAGATGAAACGAGGGGTTGTCCTGTCTGGGGGCATCCAAACAATGAGCTGACCTCTTGGTCCCCCTCTATTTCCCATTTTGGGAAATCCTTCGGTGTTCTATAATTGGACTTTGACCTCCTTTGAGCCTATAGAGTACCGCCTATACTAAGTTTAAGTTTAATTTATGAAGTGTTCTGAATACATCAAAATTAATTAAAAAAAAATCATATTTCATACCCTAAAAAAATATGTTTAGTGTGACGTACTTGGTTTAGACGCTAAACGCGCAACCAGAAGTGTCGCGCTTAGGCCCATTTTCAGAGTTAAATTAAAATTGTAAATATTGGAGATAGAACTCGGGGGTTAAGAAATTAAACATTTTCTCTTCAAAGATCTTTCTTCGCATTTCCTTTTTTTATATGGTTTTATTATTTGGGTTTTTTTTTTATTTTTTTTTTTTAAAAAAAAAACAATTTTTTTTAAAATTTTTCAACAAATTTTTTTCCACAAAATTTCATAAACCCCCTTAATTTTAATAATTTCCCCCCGTTTTGCCCATTCTATTTGTCTATTCTCAGGTTTTTTTTTTAAAAAACCCTTTTTTTTTTTCACCACAAATTTTTTCCCCCTTAAAAAAGTCTTTAAACTTTAAAAAATATTTTGTGTCATTGGGCACCTATTTTGGGTTTAATAGGGGGTTTATAGCTTCGTGTAACCCGGGGGGCTGATAATAGGCTGAAATAATTCCCCATTTTTTTAAGTCTTGAAAAGCAACTGAATGATACCGTCATTTTAATTTTCGAAATTTTAAAAATTTGTCTGTTACCCCTTAAAATGTCTTAAAATTTGGGCTGTGCCAAAGCGTGCACTGAAAGCCCCGGGGGGGAGGGCCGGGGTTCCCCGGGGTAGTCGGCATACTCAAAATACTAAAGGTATAACTATGGAAAAAATTTTTTGAAAAAAAAAAAATTTAAAAATTTTTTCGCTTGGGGGGGTGGGGGGGGGTCCAAAACATAAAAAAACTTTTTAAAAAAAACAAATAAAGTGTATCAATAAGTGGTACTTTTTATTTTTTAATGTTTTCTAAAAAAAATTCGGTGAATTTTTGCCCGTTCTTTGTGGGGGGGGAAGGTTAAAGAAAAAAAGTGCTAATAACTCCGGGGCTTTCCCAATTTGAAACTTTCTCATTTTAAAATATTTTGTTATTTTGGGAAAACTATTGACATACTCAAAACCCCTAGATAAGGTAAAAATAACTTATTTTAAAATTTTTTTTAAAAATTTTTAAAAACAATGATATATACCCTTTTACATATTTAGATTAAGAAAAAAAACCCCAAAAAATAGCGAAAGCAATTTAAACTTTTTCCCAAAAAAAAATATAAAAGCATAAGAGTAACGCATTTAACCCAAAAATGGCCATTTCTTTGGTAAAAAAAATTTATAAATTTTTACAAATCTAATGACATACTGCATGGTTTTTACTAATTTTACCCATTTAACGATATTAGACAACATTAGATAATTGCTAACCTAAAACTGTAATAATCCATTGAGCGTGGTCCTTATCAAGTTAGCTTTGAAAACAAAAGGATGCTGAAATGTCAAAAATCCAACAATTTTTATTTCAAAATATTATTTTTAGTGTTGTGCTATTGTGTTTTTTAAAAATATTATTTTTAGTGTTGTGCTATTGTGTTCTTTAAAAATGCCTTTGTTGCTTGAGGATTAAACTCTACATAAGCAAAAACGTTGATTGTGTAAAGGGCGAAGAACACTTCTCGTGGTACGAAAGCGATTTGCTAAACAAGTGAACATTTTGCTGCCGCTGCCGTACCGGCCTCTCTAAGGATATCTCAATATATACAGCCTTGCAGCTATTGTCGCATTTTACAGACACTGAAAATAAATAGCAATAATATCAACTGCTTCTTCAAGCAATAAGGCATCTTTTAAAAACACAATAGCACAACACTAAAAATTATATTTTGAAATAAAAATTGTTGGATTTTTGACATTTTTAGCATCCTTTTATTTTCAAAGCTAACTTGATAAGGACCACGCTCGATGGATTATTACAGTTATAGGTTGGTAATTATCTAATGTTGTATAATATCGTTAAATGGGTTTAAATTAGTAAAAAATTACGTAGTATGTCATTAGATTTTGTAAAATGTATAAATTTAATTTTTACCTAAAAATCGGCCTAGTAGAAAACATCGTGTCCTTAAATGCGTTACGTCTCTATGTAGTATTTATATTTTGCGAATATATTCGGTTTGAAAAGAGATATTAAATTGCGGTTTTCACCGTTTTGTTGGGATTTTTTTCTCTATCTAAATATGTAAAAGGTATATATCATTGTTTTTAAAATTTTTTCAAAAAATTCGTAAAATAGGTTAGTTTTTTACCTTGACGCCCTCTAGCGGCGTTTGTGAGATAAAGTGTAGCAATAGTTTATACACTTGAAAATAATGCTTAAAATGCTCTTCTAAACGAGACTAAGTTCACTAAATTCGGTTAAAGCAATCCGGAGTTATTAGCACTTTCTAAATTAAACTTTAACCTTCCCCCACCACTTTAATTTAGAACTGACAAAAATACACCTGAAGCTTTTTTGTTTAAAACATTAAAGATAAAAATAGTACCATTTATTGATACACTTTATTTGATATTTTTTTGAGAAATGTATATTTTTATGTTTTGTTGAAAATAATTTCCAGCAATTTCTCTTGGTCGCTTTTATCTAAATTTTTTTTCCCGAAAGTTATACTATTAGTAGTTTCTGAGATATAGCCGACTACCTCTCTTAGTGGAACACCCGGTACATCTGGTTCAACGAATTTCGGTTTGAACAAGTTTGAGAGACGAATTGCATGAGGGGAAGCCAATTTCTGCTGTCACTGAAGAAAACATATTCGGGGTACTTTGGGGATTGGAACGACTACAATCGAACAGATCTTGTACCATCATCTAGAACTTGAAAAAGTTTGTTGTCGTTGGGTTCCCATAATTTAACTGAATCTCAAAAAGCACATCGCGTAATATGGTGTACAGAAATTCTAACAAAATACGACAATGGTAAATCAAATGCTGTCTACGCATCATCACTGGTGACGAAACATGGATTTATGCCTTTGAGCCTAAATCAAAACGCCAGTCGGTTCAACGGGTGTTCCAACTAACCCCAAACCAGTTCCGAAGTGTTGGGAAAAAGATTCTTGCGTATTTTTTGAGGCCAATCATAACGGTTTCATTGGAGGATCAAAATAAAATTAATGCTCTTTGGTACATTACAGTTTATTAGCTTCAAGTGACCCGGTAACAATGGCTTTCATGTTTTACTGATTGGTTTTATCGAATAAATAAATGTGTTAAGTTAAAAAAAATATTTCGAAAAACAATTAAGCAATTTTTCGTCACAAATAAGTTGTATTTCTTATAGAAATTTTCGGTGAGACCTACGTATCGCTAAGAAAACAACTATTTTCGGCACAACACTTTTCATATTTAATATTTTCTTAAAAGTCGTTGACTAAATTGTACAGCTGCCGAATGTTTACAATTAAGGTGTCTTTTCAAATTTCCTGTTATGTGTGTCCTGTATTCACAAAACTTGCACCATAGTGACGGTTTTTTTCCACAATACACGCTGCGGTGAACGTTGAAAGATCCTTTGTTGTTGTATTTCTTTCCACAGTTCTTGCAGACATAATAACAGTCTACAAAACACATAAATTATCAAGCTTATTACTTAAAGTAAAGTAAAAATATTTTATTTAATAACATAAATATTTTGTTAAATTGATACACACAACTCCAAAAGGCCTAAATAATTTATTTCACAACCATTACCTAAGTAATATATTGTACAATTACAATACTAAAAAGTAAGTATTATCCCACCTTTGTAAAAGAAAGTCAAGTTTCTTTTTTCGGCCTCTTAAGGTATGTACACACTAAAAAAACAAACAAGAACAAACATCAGCGAACAAACGTTTTGCTTCAGTGTAGACAGTGAAAACGCGATCAATCGTTCTTTGTTCTTGTTCATACTGTGTGAAAAAAAAAAACAAGAACAAAATCACAAAAAACGTTTTAGTGTAGACAGTAAGGAACGTTTGTCTTACTACACAGTTCGAGTAGACGTCGGACAAAACAAATTTTGTTTTTTTCATCCATAACTATTCCAACTAGTCGAACATAGTAAACAAATATTTGGTTGCGCTATGTAGACGAAAAAGCGAAAATAAACAAAGAATACATAAAACAAAGTGAACAAGAACGAATGTTTGTTTTGTTTTGTTTTTCGGTAGTGTACATACCTAAAGAAATTTGTTTAGTCATCCATAACTTTTCCAACTAGTCAACAGAGTAAACAAATATTTGGTTGGCTATGTAGGCAGAAAAACAAACAATAAACAAACCATACAAACAAGTGACAACTTGAAGATACCGAGATCTTATATTAGACCAAGTTCTTTCCACAATTTTATTCTAAATAAATAACATACAGGATGTTTGTTTAAAGGTATGTACACACCGAAACAACAAACAAGAACAAACATCAGCGATCAAACGTTTTTCTTTAGTGTAGAGAGTGAAAAAGCGAACAAAGGTTTGTTTGTTCTTGTTCACACATGTTCAAGACGACGTCTGTACATCAAAAGGTATGTATGTACACACCAAAAAAACAAACAAAAACAAATATTAGCGATCAAACGTTTTTTTTTTAGTGTAGACAGTTAAGAAGGCGAACAAATGTTTGTTTGTTCTTGTTTACACATGTTCCAGTAGACGTCGGTACATCAAAGAGAATTTTTGTTCTTATGGTCATCCTACATTTCCTACAAAAAAGGTCCTAATAATTGAATCGCTAAGACCAACAGTTCTCGAAATATTTTTCCTTCAATTAAATGTACTATGAAATTTTCACAAATTATAATTTGTATCTAATATTAGTATAGTAAAATTAATTAAAGGCCAAATATCTCGAGAACTATTGGTCATAGCGATTCAATTATTAAAACTTTTGGGAAATATTTTCCAACGACTTTGTTTTTTATACTAGCTCTTGTCATTTATGAAAAATTAATAAAAAGCAAATTTTATGAAAAAATAGATTTGTGACCCGTACTGCCTCGCCGGTGTGATTGGACTTTGCCACAATGGACACTTGAATATTCTCAAAACCCGTCTTTTTTGGGAGACTATAACACAAAATGCTGCATTATGGAAATTAAAAAAAAGATCAAAGTCTTACGTGCGTTTTAAATGTAAAATCTTCACACGCTTTGGACGACTTTTGTAAGCATTAAGGGTTAAACTTTCAGCGAATTTTGGGAGTATTCACAAATTTCACAATGGAACCGAAAAAAAATAAATATATTTCAAATAAAATCTACCCTATATGGACAGTACTATAATATTAATTGAAATTTAGAATTTTATTGGGTTTTCCACCAAATCACAATAATCCTATAAATATTATTTTTTCTATAAAAAAAAAATCATCTAAGCACAGACATATACGATTTTTTTAAATTAAAATTTAACCCTATAGGACCTAAACCAAAATCCTCTCTAAAGTTTTACCTTTTTTCTTTATATGAAAAAAACTGTTAAACAGTCATTTTTTTTTTAGAGTAAAACATTTTAATAAAATTGTTAATAAATCGCGATGCTGTCGATATGTTTGTATGTGTGTAGACATTATGGACTTTTGTTTTAACTGACCTCTTATCTAAACAGTTCAAACTTTCCAAACTTAATCAAAACTTTTATTATTTGCATTTAAAATATTTTTTATAGAATTAACATCACATAAAATATTTTAAATAATTGACAAAATAAAAAAAAGAATTCTTAATTTTTTAGATAATATTCTTAATTTTTTAGATAATTTACTTGTGATGTCACAGAGCTGATGACTCCCCCCATACTCCTTGTCACACAATGTCAATATCCTCTACACCCCCCCCCATAAGGTGTGAGGTGATTTATGGATGGCCCCCAATGCAAAGACACGTATAAACAAATTAAATTTTAGGTGGGAGGTGAAGTTTTTTTTATCTTGGGACAGTCCACGAAGACTGATGCCTAAGAACTAACGTACTGTGGATGTCTTAAGTGTGGTGAGAGGAAGTTTGTTCACGCGACTTAAATATTTGGAGATTGGGAGGAGAAGGAAAAACTTCTGCGGGCAGCAGGTTCCATAGTCTTAACACTTTTGGGATAAAGAAACGAAGAAAGCGGGAAATTCAGGGGCCTCTCTAACTGAACTGTAAAAAGGATGCATCAAGTTGCACTACGTGTTGCTCTGTTAAGAACTACTAAAGAATTATACTGGCCAACTCCTTACAAAGCTTAAATATTTAAAGAGCAGAAGCACGTAAAAATACTTTAAATAATTCAATAAAAACGGCTCTTCATTGAATGGAGTCCAGAATGTTAAATGTTGTAGGGGACGCCATTCCCCAGACATGAGAACAATATTCCAAAGAGGGTCTGATTTGGGATACATACAGAGTGTACAGATTGGAAGAAGAGAAATATTTTCTGGCTCAAAAGAGGAATCCAAGTCCTTTTTGAAGCTGCCGAGGCTATGGATGTAATGTGTTTGTGCCAGTTGAGGTTATTTTCAAAAGTAACGCCAGCAAGATTAAACGACTCTTTGTCCTGCAGAACTTCGCAGCTTGTATGTAAGGGATGAGCATTAGCAGACTTTTTCGCGACAGCGAACATGACTGTGTTTTCAAGGCACTAAACTGAACAAGATTTTTGGCGCCCCAATCCAAGATAAGTTTGAGGTCTTGTGAAAGAGATATCTGCATTGACCTGCGCTTGTTTTCAAATCAGAATTACAAGGTGGCTTAAAAAATTGAATACTAGAGTCGAGGGTACTATCGTCAGCAAAACTATGAATGAGATTTATTGTGGAAAAGAGAAGATCGTTAATGTGTAGAAGAAACAGCGAAGGTGCCAGCACTGAGCCCTGGGGCACCCCAGCATTAATTTGGTAGAAGCTGGAAGAATGACCATCTACAGTAACTGATATAAGTCGATTAGAAAGGAAACTGGAAACTACAGAAATATATATAGATAAGAATAAATATATTTTTAATATAAATGTAATTATTAATATATGACTATTATTACAGTTAACTTAAATTTAAAAAATCACGGCTGAATACTTTTTTGTATGATGCAAATGTGCATTATTAAAAATACTGTAAAAATAATAAAATTAAGAGTATCACAACAACTGAGATCACAAAATATACTTAGAAACTAGTTTTTCACATGGAGTCCTAATTTAAAAATTAAAAAATACATGATAAAAGATAGGCTACGGTTTTCTGGATGTAAGTCTCGGAGTTGGTCTTCTTACAGCCACACGAGCCGGTTTCATTGATTACTGCTATTACTGTGGTAAATTACGTAGAATACGCAAGAATGACCGAAGTTACCTTGAAATGCCAACATCGTGCAGGAAACGTCAAGAAGACCAACCACGACGACCTAACAACAGAAAACAGTAGTCTACCCGAGATGGCCGCGAAACCTTACACAGTTTACATGATAAAAGGTTAGTACATTTACCTACTATCGCAATATTATGTTTTATTTTGAGGTGATTCAATATATATTTTCTAGTAGTCCTATAATTGCAACGCGGAAAAGCACAGGAAAAGGCTTCGCATCTTTGGTGCATTCGTATTTTTCGTGGCGCCATAACGATCGTTTCACCCAGTATCCTTTAAAACATTTTTTGCAATAGTACATGAGGCCTAAAAATAAAAGTTAAATTCAAAATATTTCTTATTAAAAACTTATTATTAGTGAACAATGATTAAACATATATAGCAAGGTAGTATCATTTTGATATAAAAAGATTAACTGGAATATTTTTAGCTTCAATAAAGATGGAGGTCGAAAAAAACTTTGTTAATTAACATTGGCCCTACTTGTTAATTAATGAACTTTAAAACTTGTTTCCAACGGGAATTTATTCATTTAGGTGTATAAAACACACCATATTTTTCTCATATTTTTAATTAATATTTAATATTTAATAATATTTAATAATATCCCTCATATCCCAAAACCCAAATCAGAGTAACGATGTTGCTAGTGGTCAGATTTTCGAGATTTCCAGGCATGCCTTAAGTCAAAAGAACAAAAAGTTACAGCTTCTGATGCAACTTGAATAAATACTCACCCAATCGTAATAATTCATGAAAATTTGTTTAAAGGTTCTTTTTAATGACCGACGATATAAAAAGTTAAGCTTAGCATTCTAAGAAGCTTCGAATTGACACGTTTTTAAAGTTGTTTTTCACTAGACTATAAGGTGAGTTCTGAATTCTGAGTATGGTTGTTAATAAAATATTATTAAAATAAGGTTTAAAAAAAGATTGGTTTTTAAAAATATATTTAATATCGTAATATTTTTATGAATTATAAACGAAACAATTAAGACTAAAAATAACTCTATGGTACCCAACATCACATTAATTATAGAATATTAATATATAAACTACATTAAAAATTAAAAACTAATACAAATAATATTTAGATATACGAATATTAACATGTGATGTATGGTTTTTATATAAACAATACAACAAATTCTTAACTAAATGTTTAAAAATATATTTAAACGAAACTTTTGGTACCTTATAAACATTAGAGCATTTTAGCAGTCTCGGCAGGAAGGGTTCAACATAAAACCATTTAAAATTAGATGAGACATTATTTGTGTTATAAGCAAATAAATACAAACCAACTATTTTTTGAAATGAATGTCGATTCTTCTTATAAATATGTTCTATATTTTTTGGTTTCAGAAGCAGAACGAGGACCTACAAGAAACCCGGAGTGCTTAAGGAGAAAATTTAAATGCCTGTTGAGACCTGACAGCAAACAGCAGTTATAAAGGAAATAAATCCACAAACAACTGATAAAAAAACAAGAATCCATGAGGGAAGATCTAAAGAAAGACGAAGGCTAATCAAGAAGAAATGAAGAAAAGTTGGAGACCAGCCAAGAATCTCTAAAAGAAAATTCAGAAAAAGAAATAAAGGCCAATTAAAAGAAAATAAAGAAAAGTCAGGAAGAAATAAAGAGAAATCAATAAGAATTGAAGGGCGAAATTCGAACTAGCCAAAAAGAAACACAACAACAAAATGAGAAAATCCAGAAAGACATTAAAATGAGCCAAGCAGAAATGAAACAAGAGCTAAAAGAAAAGATGGTAAAGATCCGAAAAAATATAAAAGGAGGCTTATATTAAAGCGAAGATGAGATAAGAAAACAAATATTGCTTGAGTTATAACAAAACATAACTGTTTTTAACGCGAAGGCGGGAATAAACACTCCACCACGAGCTAATGGGCAAACAAGCAGGAGCCCCAAAGCAAGACGCGACGTCGTCGTGTTGTTCTGGCAACCCATAGGTTTTACCTTCCACAGTTCACAGGCGAATTTCGAGCCAACACATCTCGGAAGTTGAAATGATTCAACGGTCTAGTACGATGGCTGCCTGATAATAGCGTAGAAATTTCGTGCATTATCTTTAGTTTAAATATTTGACATTACATATAAATACATGTATAGGTATGTATTTATTTAAAGTAAACATAAAAACGAAATGTAAACATATATTAAATGTTTATGATTTTTTTTATAAGAGCGACGCCCCGAACTCTACCCTGCCAGCCACCACTACATTTCATTTAATAGGTACTATCAAAAACAAACCTAACAAGTAACAAAAATAAGACACCCTGTGCCATGTTCTGGTAATAATATCTTTAAAAAATTAAAAAAAACATTATTTTATCTCGTCTTCTTCTTCTTCCTTAATATGTAAAAATGACTCGACCAAATATTCGTCTTTGACCAGTCGATTGATCTTTGAACTTTCTTTAGGTGGCTTTCCTGAAGCTTTAACAACATAATCACCAGCAGCATATTTTTGTCTATACTTCTTTATGATCGTGTGAACGGAACTTTTAGAAATTTGCAAAATTGCCGCAGCTTTTCGTATAGATATTCCGTCGTTTATTAAATTAATTGCTTGACGTATTACGTCTTCGTCTGTTGTTATAAAGCATCGTCTCCCTAAAAGGTATATTATATAAGTAAAGCTAAAATTTAATCTGTTTTTTCTACGGTTATTTAGTAAAGATGGGGTTAATGTTAGTTGACACCACCATGTGCTTGATTAAGTCGTGTAGGTATATAATTGAAATTAAATTCCGTTAAATAAATATTCATTTTTATTTAAAAAAATTTTGAAATTAATTTTAAAAGAAGGACATCAAATGGATCAGATGTATCATTATATATATTTATACAGGATGTCCCAGAGTATGTGGGCAATCTCTTGGAATCTAATAGAAAACCTAAAAATATTATGACAAGTTCCCATAAACTTTTTTTCTTGGACCCTCCCCTGCGGAGGTACAGGTACATAACGGACGCCCCTGGAAAAGCTTTTTGTTTAAATAACTTTAAAAATACTAGGCGTAATTTAATATTTTTTTAATATGATGGTAACTAGATGAATCTTCTTAAAATGAACCCATTAAATCATATATGGCTTATTTAGTTTGCCAGGGACGGACTAGCTCTGACACAATAATATCAATTTTTTTAACACCCTGTATGATAAAAGCTCAACAATATAATTTTTGGATAGCTTTAACCTTAAACTAAAAAAAGGTATTCTTGATTGACATCGATAAAATCAACTGTTTACGAGAAATAAAATATCAAGATTGGTATTTTTTTTGCTTTATACAGGGTGTTTTCTAATTGTACGTCAATATTTAGGAAAGCAATTTTTGGGTCCATTTTAAGAAGAAAACTTCATATAAATGTTTGTCCTAAACGTCTTAACTTTTGAGATACAGGGTGGTAAATTTAAAAACAAAAATAATTTATTATTAATATCTGTAATACCACTTTAGTAGTTATGCTATACCGTTACGGCATAATAGGTAGTTTTTCCCAGATGTATTTTTATGGGAAAATTTAAAGTCCGTTCTGCAATTTTAGTGCCATCTTCAACCCTTATCCAAAATAGAGGATGATTTTAAATAGGGAATTTAGGAATAAAGGCTATTTACGTCACATGCGGGGCCCCCACGCTAGCCCGGGGTGTAGGCTCGGGGCACTACACAATCTTAACCTAACTATATTTATGTCACCAGTCAAATCCATGTTTGTGACGTCATCATGGTCATTGGGTCATTTTGGAAATAATTAAATATGTCACCAGCTCATCATTGAAAATAATTAAATAAAAACCTTTAGATATTTAAATGAAATTTGGCATAAATGTACTATGTATCAAGAACCATTTTCTAGTGTACCACATTTTTTTAATTTTCACCAGTGGTGTTCGTACCGAATTTGACCTGCCTATTTTGGCAAATAAAAAAAAATGTGGTACACTAAAAAATGCTACACAGTACATGTATGCCAAATTTCATCAAAATATCTAAAGTGGTATTACAGATATTATTAATAAACGATTTATTTTTAAAATTTTTACCACCCTGTATTTCAAAAGTTCAGACGTTTAGACATACGTATATATATATATATATATATATATATATATATATATATATATATATATATATATATATATTATATATATATATATATATATATATATATATATATATATATATATATATATATATATATATATATATATATATATTATATAGCTATAGGTATTTAATTATATACATAATATACAATATGATATATAATACTCTAATATATATATTAAAGTTATAATTTAGTACATATATATATATTTAATAAATATTTGATAAAATTTAAATAATAACACATCTATTATATATTGATATTTATTGGTATTATTACATAATCAAAAGCTTACAATATACCTTTAAAACAAGTATATTTGTAATAAATAGAATCGTAAAATAAATAAAAACACTATTAATGGATTTTATTATTTTGAAAAGTGCGTTTCAAAGAATGCTAAAAAATAAATCACATATACAAAAACTGACGTCCGTACAAAATATTTCATTCTGTTAAAAAATAATATCACACAATAACTTGTTGCAAAAATGAGGTTAACAATATTGAAAACAGTATGAATTTTTTAAAATTAATTAAAAATAAAGAAGATATGAACAAAAATAATAAATATACGTAGTATATAATGTAGACAAAATTGAACACATAGAAGAAAAAAATAATTATCATCATTTATATTTGTTTTTCAACATTTTTTCATACATGATAAAAGTTGGAGTATTTATTCCTGAGATTCTTCTTTTAGGGCCAATTTAAATAAGACAAGCATTAGGCTACCGGTCACTATCGTTTTAGAAAACACTTTAGAAATTAAAATTTTCCGAGATTTTTTTCACTTTTCCTGTAGATTTTGATACAGTAATTTAAGTCTACCGGCCGTTTTTTTTCAGCTTTAGTTTTTAGTACACAGCTTTTTTGTATTTCATTTATAATTTTGCGCAGTACCATTTTTTTTTAATTTAAGTCAATACTACCAATATACTATCAATATACCAAACTGCAAAGACTTAGTTCAACATATGCTATCTTGCCTGAAGGATCCTGGTTGCGACATGAACGTCAAGCTCCATTATTTAAGCTCTCACCTGTACCATTTTCCTAAAAATCTCGGTCACTTTGGATACCAAGGAGGAACGATATAAGGGTAGATGAGCAGTGCATATGATGGCAGATCACTGCAGGAGTTTCAAAAAAGACCTACCTTAGGTATCTCAGTCCAAAAAATCATTAAAGAGTTCATTTTTAGATGTTTTAAGTGTTTTTTACTTAAGTGCACATATATGTCAATTCTCGAAAACTAAGGCTGACAGATAAAAACGGTTTTCATTTTCAGAGTCAGGGCGCCTAATAATATCTACAGAATGCTCTTTATTCTTCTGGAAAAAATCCTTGTGTTTATGTGTAATCGTCCCACAAACATATTATACAGCTGAAAAGCACTGATATACAAAAAACATGTACTTTTTGTAAACAACACGTTTTCCGCATGAACATATTGATGAAAATCTATAAGATCTACTTAAGGAAAAGAAGCTTCTATAAAAAGCAAGGGGAGCACAATAACCCAAAAGGCTGCAGTGCAAATTTGGGCATGCGAATCCGTTTAAAAACCAACCAGCCAATCAACCAACATAGATGTCGGTCATTTGTGGCTATAACTAGGAAGTAAAACTCAATTCGCGTCGATAGTCGTCAGGTTGAGTCATTTGACAGGAAGGAGTCGATGGCTGTCTGTGTGTTTTGGGCTGGCAGTTGAAGCTATATTGGATCTAGCCTATAGGTATGCACTTATGCTATTTCTTGTTGATATTTCAACAGTCCTTGGAGTTATTTAAATTTAAATTACTATATCGGCACATCATTAAGCATTTGCTTTATTTAATATGGTGATAAACATATCATCAATCTTTAATTTAAATGGAATTTGACAGTGCTTATAAGAAATCCTAGATAAATATAATGAGAATGTATATGTCGCACTCATATGGTGTAATTGTCCATTTCATGAACAGAATGTCCAGTTTCTGAAGTGAAACCAGAAAGTGTAATAATAATTTATTTCACCATCTAGACAATATTTTTGTCCAGTTCATGAAATGGATATACCATTTTGTCACTTGGTGAAACAAGACGGTATTACAGCATTTGGACACAAAAATTATCCAATGCATGTACTGTACAGGGTGAGTTAACGATAGAGTAAAGTTCATTATTTCATTGGTTTCAAAAGTTATGAGAAAATAGTAAATACAAAAGATGTAAAGATTCTTAGGATGCACAATTTAAAATTATTTTAAAGTATACAGGTGGCTCAAAAAAGCGTGACGAATAAAACATACATTTTTTTAAATGAAACACCCTATTTTTAAATTTTGTTTTGAATTCCTTTTAAAATTCTTCAACTTTTTTATTAATAATAATGCATACCTAAACCTAAAAAAAAGTTGAAGGCATTAAAAAACTAGCAATGCCAAAATTATAATCATAAGATTTAGGTATTATTTTGTTAGTTATTGTACCGGGTGTTCCACTAAGAGAGGTAGTCGACTATATCTCAGAAACTACTAATGGTATAACTATCGGGAAAAAAATTTTTAGATAAAAGTGACCAAGACAAATTGCTGGAAATTATTTTCAAGTCTGTGGAGCCCTAGGGGGCGTAAGGGTAACAACAAAAAAATATACATTTCTCAAAAAAATATCAAATAAAGTGTATCATTAAGTGGTACTATTTTATTCTTTCATGTTTTCTATACAAAGAAGCTTCAGGTGTAATTTTTGTCAGTTCTAAATTAAAGTGGTGGGGGAAGGTTAAAGTTTAATTTAGAAAAGTGCTAATAACTCCGGTTTGCTTTCACCGAATTTAGTAAACTTGGTCTCATTTAGAAGTGCATTTTAAGCATTATTTTCAGGTGTATAAACTATTGCTACACTCATCTCACAAACGCCGCTAGAGGGCGTCAAGGTAAAAACTAACTTATTTTACGAAATTTTTGGAAAATTTTAAATACAATGATATATACCCTTTTACATATTTAGATTAAGAAAAAAAAACCCAACAAAAAAGAGAAAACCGCAATTTAATATCTCTTTTCAAACCGAATATATTAGCAAAAATATAAATACGACATAGAGACGTAACGCATTTAACGACATAATGTTTTCTACCTAGGCCGATTTCTTTAGGTAAAAATTAAATTTATAAATTTTTACAAATCTAATGACATACTGCATGGTTTTTACTAATTTTAACCCATTTAACGATATTAGACAACATTAGATAATTGCCAACCTAAAACTGTAATAATCCATTGAGCGTGGTCCTTATCAAGTTAGCTTTGAAAACAAAAGGATGCTGAAATGTCAAAAATCCAAATATTTTTAGTGTTGTGCTATTGTGTTTTTTAAAAATATTATTTTTAGTGTTGTGCTCTTGTGTTCTTTAAAAATGCCTTTGTTGCTTGAGGATTAAACTCTACATAAGCAAAAACGTTGATTGTGTAAGGGGCGAGGAACACTTCCCGTGGTACGAAAGCGATTTGCTAAACAAGTGAACATTCTGCTGCCGCTGCCGTACCGGCCTCTCTAAGGATATCTCAATACATACAGCCTTGCAGCTATTGTCGCATTTTGCAGACACTCAAAATAAATAGCAATATCAACTGCTTCTTCAAGCAATAAAGGCATCTTTTAAAAACACAATAGCACAACACTAAAAATTATATTTTCAAATAAAAATTGTTGGATTTTTGACATTTTAGCATCCTTTTATTTTCAAAGCTAACTTGATAAGGACCACGCTCGATGGGTTATTACAGTTATAGGTTGGTAATTATCTAATGTTGTATAATATCGTTAAATGGGTTGAAATTAGTAAAAATTACGTTGTATGTCATTAGATTTTGTAAAAATGTATAAATTTAATTTTTACCTAAAAAATTGGCCTAGTAGAAAACATCGTGTCCTTAAATGCGTTACGTATCTATGTAGTATTTATATTTTTGCGAATATATTCGGTTTGAAAAGAGATATTAAATTGCAGTTTTCGCCGTTTTGTTAGGATTTTTTTTCTCTATCTAAATATGTAAAAAGGTATATATCATTGTATTTAAATTTTTCAAAAAAATTCGTAAAATAGGTTAGTTTTTACCTTGACGCCCTCTAGCGGCGTTTGTGAGATGAGTGTAGCAATAGTTTATACACTTGAAAATAATGCTTAAAATGCTCTTCTAAACGAGACTAAGTTCACTAAATTCGGTTAAAGCAATCCGGAGTTATTAGCACTTTTCTAAATTAAACTTTAATCTTGCCCCACCACTTTAATTTAGAACTGACAAAAATTACACCTAAAGCTTCTTTGTTTAGAAAACATTAAAGATAAAAAGAGTACCATTTATTGATACACTTTATTTGATATTTTTTGAGAAATGTATATTTTTATGTTTTGACGTTACCCTTACGCCCCCTAGCGGCCATCCCACAGACTTGAAAATAATTTCCAGCAATTTCTCTTGGTCGCTTTTATCTAAAAATTTTTTTCCCGAAAGTTATACTATTAGTAGTTTCTGAGATATAGCCGACTACCTCTCTTAGTGGAACACCCGGTACATCTGATTATTCTTTTATGTGTTCAATTTTAGTCAATTCCGGTTAAACAACCCAACTGCTTCTTCTGACTGTATGTAAAATCTTCTTGCAATTAATAATAAAGAGTAACTGGCACATTTTTTTTATAATTTTATTCCTAATATTCACGAAAAAAAATAGGAAAAAATAATAGTTTTTTTTTTGCTTTCCTTTGTTCTTATTCTAGGCAAAATACTGATGTTTCTGTATATTTATCCTATAACATCTTTTTCCTATGTAGAAGTCAACCTCTAAAAAAATACATTAATTAAGAAAATACAATATCCTCAAAAATTTACAACTACTTACAAA
This sequence comes from Listronotus oregonensis, assembly GCA_019359885.1. Classification (NCBI taxonomy): domain Eukaryota; kingdom Metazoa; phylum Arthropoda; class Insecta; order Coleoptera; family Curculionidae; genus Listronotus; species Listronotus oregonensis. The sequence goes on from JAHBCN010003107.1 coordinate 18,334, forward strand.
AAATAGGTTTTCAAGAAAAATCTTATCTAAAATGATATGTGAGAAAATACCAACAAATCTGTTAAATAAGATTTACTATGAAACTACATGAATGGATATAATGAGTTTTACCTTTACTATTATTTATGTTTTAATACAAATAAAACAAAGTAGAATTATATAAAAAAAAATTTATTATCTCATAATATATATTCTAGTTGTGTACCTTTACAATAAGGTAAATACTTGTATAAATTTCATGTACTAAAATAGTTCTAGAGTATTACACTTCTTAAATACTAATTTTATTCTGCAAGTGTCTCTAAAAAATGGTGGCTTAGAAAAGTCTAAAAATGTAATTTTTATATTATATGCAAAAAATTAGATTAAATATGACAGAGAATACCCTGGAAAAGTAACATAACTCAAATACCCCAAACCTGCTACTAAGAGAAAAGTGACTCGTATCTTGTTGTGTTGTAACTATTTTGTGTATGTTTATATTAACCTACTGATGAATATGTAAAGGAAAACGACATAAGTCTAAAAGTGACAGGAAAATTCATAAAAGCCAAAAATAACATTAAATTTTCTTCTTTTCTAGCTTAAAATCGAAATAAGTAAAAAAATATGGTTATATGCTGTCAATAGGGTAAATCAGTCCTTATTTGGTTTAAAAAATATGTATTGATATTTTTGCAACATTGCTGGTTATCTTGAAAGTGTTAGACAATGTCATGGTTTCAATAAGACTAAAATCTTGAACTTTCATTGTCTTTATTTGTTATTTGTTACACGACGTTTCGGTTAGTGACGTATCCTCAACCGTTTTCAAGTGATAACTAAAAACTATCCCAAAAACTATAACTTATATACCATCCCTTGTTCACCAAAGCTTGACTGATTTTTCACGATTTAGCAACACTTCCCAGATATTCGGAATATCTATACTAAATACATTTTAGTTGTTAACAATTATTTCTTTTCTTCCAGTGGGTTTTTTATGAATAGTTTGTGCTTCCGACCATTGTATGCGGTGTTGTTCTGACCAAGCGTGTTCGGCAATCCCTGATTTCGACGTTTTACCTCGTTCGGTTTGTTTCTATTTTTGTATTCTTTAACCCTAATTTCTAGTGGTCTTTTTTGTAATGGAGTTGTTGGAGCTATGCCTTAGTAATTCTTACTTTCAAGTAAAAGATGAGTACTATGCGCAGGACGATGGTCTCCCCACGGGTTCATCGCTCTCTCCAGTGGTAGCAAACATTTATATGGAATGGTTTGAGGAACACGCAATTAAAACTGCACTAATTAAACCAAAAGTTCGGCTACGATATGTTGACGATACTTTTATCGTATGGACAGGTAATGACGAAGGACTTGAAGGTTTCTTAAAACATCTAAATTGTCTTCGACCCTGTATCAAATTCACAATGGAGAAGGAACAAAATTCGACTCTACCTTTTCTCGACGTTTAAGTCAAACGAAATAATAAACATATACATATACAAACCTACTCACACTGGACAATATTTACACCAGAACTCCAATCACTCTAACGAAACGAAGGAAGGAGTCATACGTACTCTATATAACCGCGCAGTGACTTTATGTAACAGTAAGGAATCTCTGCAAGCCAAAATAAGTAATATAACTAGGGATCTCAAGCAAAACAGCTACAGTGAGAGATTGGTTAAGGAAACAAAAGATAAATATCAAGATAAGACCAAAGACTCTAATTTGAAGAAAACTCTACAGGACCAAATATTTATGATTATTTCGTATATTAAAAGAACTTTAAAAAAGATCCGCAGAATAGCGAATAGATATTATATTAAAACAGCATTTAAATCCCAAACCACTCTGAGAAGTATCCTTACTAAGACGATACCAGAGAACAATGTTTAAAAAAATGACTGTGTCTACCAAATTCCGTGTGAATGTGGTGAAATATACATCGGAGAAACAAAAAGACCACTGGAAATAAGAGTTAAAGAACACAAAAAACATACGAAACGCATAATCAAAACAACACCGTATACAGTGGTCCGAAGCAAAAACCATTTATAAAGAAACCCAGTGAAAGAAAAAAAAATTAAAGAAGCTGTAATAATTGCATAAAACCAAAATGTATTTAGCAAACCTAGTGTAGACATTTCGAATATCTGGCAGCCGTTGCTGAACCGTAACAAGTCGGTCAAGCTTCGATGAACAACGGATAGTATATGAGGTCGTAGCTTTTAGGAATAATTTTAGTTATCACTACAAACCGGTTGGAAATACATTACTAACCGAAACGTTGTATATCAATTCACAAATAAAGAAAATGGAAGTTCTTAATTTTTGTGTTTTTAAGTTTTTTAGTTATGTCACTTTTTTCCGGGATGACGATATATTCTGGACTCGGACTTCCAGAAAAAATTAGTAATCTTTAAATAATTTAAAGACACTTAAATTCGACGATCACCATTCTTGATTGGCCTTTAAATTGTCCTTTTTTTCGATTTATACGGACATCCCATGTACAAGCATAAAAAACCTCCATGCCACATTCAATTTTTTGTCTATACAGTGAATGAGAATATTGGTTTATTGCACTTGCACCGGTTGGAAATAGATACTAACAAAGTTAAAGTAAATATAGATTCACAAATAAAGAAAATGGAAGTTCTTAATTTTTGTGTTTTTAAGTTTTTTAGTTATGTCACTTTTTTCCGGGATGACGATATATTCTGGACTCGGACTTCACAGAAAAAAATTAGTAATCTTTTAAATAATTTAAAAGACACTTAAATTTCGACGATGCACCATCTTGATATGAGCCTTTAAATTGTCCTTTCTTTTCGATTTATACGGACATCCCATGTACAAGCATACAAAAGACGCCTCCTTGCCACATTCGAATCTTTTGTGTCTATACAGTGAATGAGAATACTTGTAGCTCTTTTGGCATTTGCCGCATTTAAAGGAATCTAAAATAAAATAAATATAGCTTCCAATACAATGGGTAACTAGTTTCTTATCTTCCTAATAATTATTAACTTAAAATTAAAACTGATGGATTCGTGCAAGTTTTATTGTCTCTTTCATATTACAGCTGAAAAAAGCAGGTAATACTCTGCCTCTGTTTTAACGCCCAAATCATCCACTTTTATCAACAAAAAACAAAATTAAAATCCATACTTTTCTTAAATCATTTAAAACAAGTCTAAACTTTCTACATTACACCTTTTTAGGTGAGTCCTAAGATTAGATTTTTGGTGAAACTGCTTGTCACAAATATGACACTTAAACTGAGGAAATTTGCCACATTCGTATTTTTTGTGACTGGCCAAAGTCCGCTTCCTTCTGTATTTCCGATTGCAGTGATCACAAACAAACAATGATCCTACAATATTTTTAAAATCATACAGGAATTTTAAAATGTCAATAAAAAAATTAGATCTCACATCACATCTTCTGAATTTGGCGTCATTCTTAACATTGTATCTTAAATTTTAGGTGTCTTATGTTACAGACTTACTTTTACATTATTTGCGGTATCGAATACGGGAATGGTTCTTCATTTTTAAAATACTTCTTTAATAAATTGCTGTCAGTGTTTTAAAGCTTAAAAGAATATGACCAATCGATAGTTCTGTTTTGTTTATTTCTTAAAAATACCTACCGAAGATATCAAAACTATTTTTAATATTCTCTATATTTTATTAAATTTATTTAATACTACATTCTGCATATTTTATATAAGTAACATAAGACATATCAAAATTTCTAGTCTTTATTGTTGCTCTTATTTAAAATTATATTATTAAAATATATTTTTCCAATTTTTCAAGGTATAACCCTAAAATATTATCAATAAGAGTATTACTATTTGTTTACCAAACGTTTAATTTTACTCTAATAAAAACAAAAACAGGATATATAACACTGGGTTTTGTATAACAAGATAAGTCAAATAACAACTCTTTCTCGGACTTCCAGTGTCTTTGTATAATTTTTTCACAACGTTTTGAACAGTAACGAACCTCTGATCGTTTTCAAGTGGATACTAAATATCTAAGGCTATGACTACGCCTTATACAGGTGTGGAAAATCCAAAACCGAACATAGGAATAAAGTGTAATGTATCAAACAGAAACGGACAACCCCTTTAACTGTGTGAGAAGTGTGAGACAAAGCTTCGCAATGTGTCGATGCTTCTACAAGCGCCGTTTCAAACAGCGAAGACCAGCGATTCTAAGCATGCCCGCTCCCGTCTGCATATTTATTACCCCCCATCAAAAGTCAACCTTCGTCGAACGTACGCAATTTACGCTATTTGGCGCGTATGTCCTAATTTAAATTCGATCTTACTCTGTTTTGGTGGTAAAATTGTTTTATTTGCGAAACGCCCATGATCAATTTTGAACTTTCCACACCTGGGTCACTTATACAGGAAGCCACTGCTCATTTTTATGGACTACTGAGCTTGACTTCTTCCCTGTTAGTGAGCAGAGGCTGCCAAATGTAGTAGATATCTAAAATTGGTTTACAACACAACATTTGGCAACCTCTGCTTACTAACAGGAAAAAAGTCGAGCTCAGTAGACCACAAAAATGAGCCTGCAACATTGTCTAGAGCCTTTAGAGATAAGATAAGTCAATAAACGTAAAGCTATTTGATTTCTTTCTTTTTTGATTTAACATTTTAGGGTTACAGAACAATCTGTATGCCATATTCTATACAAACTTGACATTTAAATAAATAAGTATTTTACATTAACATTCATTGTCTTTCAATCAAATTCCTAAGGCTACTTACTTTATACAGAATGTCTGTAAAAAACTTAATTTCATTAAAGCTCTATAGGAACTAATAGAGAGGAGGGAGGAGGCATATACGAAAAAAGTTTAGTAGCAGTTAGTACAAGTTTTTTTTGGAGATTATATTTTCAGTCTTTACTTAAAATTAAAAAAACATATTTTATTTAACTCAACAAGTTTGGGAGCGCATTTTTTCAAATGCGTTTTTAAATTCGATTTTTGATGAAACCATTTCTTACAATTAGGGCACTGAAACTGCGGCGCTTTGCCACATTCATATTTAAGGTGATTTGTCAAATTCCATTTGTACTTATAAGTTCTTTGGCATTTTTCACAACTGTATAATGACCCTAAAAAATTAGTAAATAAATAAACGTTTTTAATTTGCAAATAACGGTTTGATTTTATTTTTAAGGAGATTTTAAGTGATCTGCAAGTTTAATTGGGACCTGGACTAAAGCGGTCCCTTCTATCATGTCTGGCCTATTCCAAAGAGAATTTGGTAATAAATAAATCCAATACGATAGTATGAAACATACCTTCTAATTAAAAAGTACATGTATTCCCTTCAAAGTTATCTCTATTGCAAGTAATCACATATTCCAACGCTTCCTTCAATCTTCAAAATACTTATCGCTTTAATTGTTTCAAAACGCTTCTCTCGAAGTGGTAACTTGAGTTGTGGGAATAGGAAAATATCACAAGGAGCCATGTCAGGTAAATAAGGAGCTTACGAAATTGTATAAACGTTGATTTTGTGCAAGACGCATATAACAAGAGATGCGCGTGCTAATGCGTTGTCGTAATGAAGAAACCACAAGTTATTTCTCCACAATTCTGGCCTCTTGCGATGGACGTTTTTGTTAAATGCTTTAGTACGCTAACGTAATAAAAGTATTAAAAAATATTAGCTACGTAATTATTTCACTTTCAAATTTTTTATTTAAAATATAATAATACCAGAATCAAACCAAAAATAATAAAGAATTCATTTGTTGTTGATGCGCGCATCTTTTTAAATGAGTCTTCAAATTGGATTTTTGATGAAACAGTTTCCTACAATTGGGGCACTGAAACTGTGGTGCTTTGCCGCATTCGAATTTAAGGTGACTTGCCAAGTTTCCTTTATGTCTATAGGTTCTATGGCATTTTTCACATGGATATAACGGCCCTAGAACAAATTCGTGAATGCACATTTGTATAACAAGTAAAGACTTTCATTATTTATGTTTAAAATTTACCTATTATTTTTGTAAATTAGTTTTAGTAAACAATTTTTTAAGACTACCACATTTATACATCTGTAAATACATGGTGTTTGTTGCATATATGCATTCGCAGTCAAATCAAACAAATATTAGAAATTTGCGGATCAGTTTTTTTTTCTCTGATCATTTTGGGCTAAAAATATGGTAAATGAAGATACCATTTCCTTTTAAGGCCTTAATTTTTCCGAGTTAGACCATTTAAACATTATATTATCTCAACAGAATTTTAAGATTATCACCCTATATATAGATTGGGCTTATGACAACCCTAAATCGAAATATTTACATTGTAAAATTATTTTTTTAGCTTCATTTATTAATTGTTATATTATTTTAGGACAAAATTTTTACTAAAAATGGTTTTATAAAGACAATTTTTTTATATACGAAATTTTATTTTATTTTTGTTAATATTTACATTTACATATTAGGTATGGCTATTTCTAATATGAGTTTTAAGATTGGATTTTTGATGAAAACTTTTTTCGCAGATCATACATGTGAACTGAGGGGATTTTCCACATTCATAGTTTTTATGACTGTTTAGGTTCCTTTTTTGCCTGTACTTTCTACCACATCGATCACAAGAATAGGAGGGTTCTATAAAAGACAACAAAAAATAGGTATATTTATTTAAAAACCAAAAATGTAACAAATTATTAAAGATCCTTAAAAATCCTAAAGTGTTTTGGTAAAATTACTTTACACAAAAAGAAAACTCACAAAATACATAAACAAATTTTAATTTTGCCCCATATTTTTAATTTTAAATCATTAATACTACAATGGAAAATATTTCTTACTCTGAATCATAAACTTAACAATCATAAAAAGTTTATTATATATCAACCTATACGTGACAATTCAGTGATACTTTAATACCACATATAGTTTTCAGTCTTAAAACAAACACATCCTTTAATTTTTTTTTAAACTTTAGGTAACTTATAAAACATTCTTTAATCAAAATAATAATATGACCCTACTGAATATAAAGCATGCCCCACGCGAACATGAGATGCAATGTTGAAAGCTACCAACCTAACAGTCAGTCTACAATCTTTACTATTTTCGGAAATATAAAAATCGATATAAGTTTGACAGTAAAATAGTAATTTTTAAATAAAACACTCTGTACATTATATTGCTATAAAAAAGATCTTTTTTTAATAGGCTTAAAGTTTATCTATAATAAAAGTTTAAATTCACAACAACACTGATTTTATAGAGACAAATTATATATATATATATATATATATATATATATATATATATATATATATATATATATATATATATATATATATATATATATATATATATATATATATATATATAAATTTTATATATATATATATATATATATATATATATATATATATATATATATATATATATATATATATATATATATATTATAATATATATTTATATATATATATTATAATATTTATAATATTTCATATCAGGCATGGTAATTTTTTATATGAGTCCTAAGATTAGATTTTTGGTGAAAACTTTTTTTGCAGATCATACATGTAAACTGAGGAGATATTCCACATTCATATTTTTTATGACTGGTTAGGTGTTTTTTCTGCCTGTAGCTTCTACCACATCGATCGCAAGAATGGTAGGGCTCTAAAAAAGCGAACAAATAACAAGTATATTTATTTAAACGACAAAAATATAGAAAAATAATAAAAAACCCCAAAAAAGACAGAAAAATTTTTCACAATAGAGGGGAACCTACAAAGGTGATAAAAACATAAGATAAACACACTCTTCTTTTCGCCCCATAGTTTTAATTTCATTATATATTAAGCTATGCATGACAATTTGGTAAAATCTAATATCACCTTTGGTTAACAATTCATTCTCAAATTTTTTATAAAACTTAAAACATTTATTAATGTCCGGTTGTACCAACTATTTCAAGGAACCCTTAGCACAAGGCAATCCTTAACCAAACAAGCAATGTGATTGGCTACATTGGAGATTTAAGGAACACTTAACGCTAAAAGTTCCTTAAAATTGTTGGTGCAACCAGCCATAAATCAAAATAATAATAGGATCCTAATAGATTTAATGCATGCCCAGCGCTAAGATGGGATGCAATGTTGTAAGGAGTAAATTTTGAATCATATAAGACTCTTTTTATTACTGGCTTTATTTGAAATTCACGGTGCCATCAGTAAAGTGTACATCAAGTAAAAAATAAATTGACTTTTAAATTTACGACAATTTTATCCGGTTTATTAGAAAATTTGACTTCTTTTAATTTAACCATTTTTTTGATAATAAAGTGTATTTCTTTAAGACACAAACTACCTCTTTAAAAATATATATTTTTTACTTATTACTCCCTAAGAAACCTTTGGATAGGAACACATGGATATATAGGGTATCCACCACGATCACCAAATCTAAGGCCCCAGATTTTTTTCTTTGAGGAGTGTTGGAAAATAAAATTTATAAAGAAGTCATCTTAGCGCGTCAAACTATTAATAAAAAAGTCCTATATGACTTAACTACATATACACTCTATAGCACATAGGATCTAAAATTCTATAATTTTTGGACAATCCTTCAAAATCTTGTGGACACTTCTTATGTGTGAATTTAATGTATACTTGTAGTGGAATCTCTTGCCGCAGAGCTCGCAAGGAAAACTCGGTTCTCTGCCACATTCATATTTTAGGTGGGCGGTCAGATGCCTACTATGTTTATAGCTCTTTTTGCATACCTTGCAGGAGTATCTTCGGTGTAGCATTTGAAAAAAACAATCTTAAAATTAAAAATAAATGAGCTTATATATATCCAAAGCGTTTTTTGCACTTGCAAAACAGAAATAAATGAGAACTAAAATTTGGAATAGTGAAACTGGGTGAAAAGAAAACTTTTTAACAAAAATTTATTTTCTCTAAAACTAGAATTAAAAATGTATACCCATATAAAATACCATTATTTGTAATTTAATAATAAAAACGACCAAAAATTAGTAAATTAAAAAGCGGACCATGCCAAAAAGGCTTATAAAAAATAAACCATAAGAGTTATTTAAAAAAATATTTTTTTATTACCCAGTCAATAGATGAAAATATACTTTTTATGAATAATATCATCTAAAAGACCACCATGTCGAATGGAAATTTCTGATAAAAAAAATTCTAGTTCATATAAGAGTACTCTGAGAGCATAACAATTAAATGCAATAATTTTTTCAGCTTATTAAAAATAAGTCTTTGTCTCTTCGGGCTCGTTTAAAAGAATAAAAAGACGAAACAGTGGTCATTAAAGTGATATTATCTTTAATAAGTTAATTCCCAAAATAGTTAATATTTTTTTTTAATTCCTAACTATTGACTAGGTTGTAATAAATAATACATATAGTGAGTTTAAAATACATAGCCCACCCTGTACAATACTATATCAGTAATATTTTAGTCTTATTCGTTTCACAAAGGCACATTTTTAGGTCAAAATTAACACTTAACTTTCAAAGTTTATCTTAGCTTATTAAAATCTAGAACTACAATAAAAATACAAAGAATTGGTTTTTTCCATAACTTAAAAATGAACTAATCTTAAGGAATTCTTCTTCAATTATTATGAAGTTTAACTATATTAAAGACAGAAATTCAACTGAAAATATTTTAAAAAGTCTTTTGCGAAAATCGTTCATTTACATAGGCATCATGTTAAAATCATGGACTTTCCTCATATGCTGCATCCATTTTCCTTTAGTGAGAAAAACTCTATCGCATTTAAAACATTTAATACCGTTAGCATCTCCTCCGAGACATATTTTTTCGTGATTTTCCATTATATATTTTCGCTTGAATATCTTCTCGCACTTCTTGCAAGTATAGCCGAAACGATTTTCCTTGGCTAGATGAAGTTCCATGTAGTGACGCTGGACGTGGTCTTTTCTTTTAAACTGTTTTCCACACGCTGGACAAACGTTGTCAATAAAGTTCATGTTTCGGAAAATCTGTGATAACTGCATTTTATCTGAATACCCTAAAAAATAAAATGTTAAAAAAATGTTCTAAAAATATTATCTCTCCTTTACCATCAAGACCATCTACACAATGAAATAGATATTTAGGACATATACATTATAAATATAAATGCCTTATGATTTGTTTTGTCTAGGAAACCAAAAATTTTCATAAAAAAGAAAATGTCTTATTTCAACAACAGTTTTTATTTTATTTTGGCCATATACCCTTCAACATTCGCTAAAATAAAATGCATCTTGATAATATGCCTCTTCATATTGCCTGATCTTGTAGATTTAAACTTACATCCTTCAATAAGACATTTCCAGAGTTGTTTCTGTCCACAATCGTATTTGCAATGCGTGTACAAACTTTCCTTCTTCCTGTATGACCGATTGCACACAGGACAGGAGAATGCTACAAGAAAAAGTCTTTATATTATGTTATTGAATTGTCAGTCATAACATCTGATTTTATTAGCCTTTTTATCCACAAGAACTGAGTTCCTTAGACTATTCTTTGCAGGGGTGTGCGGGCCAAGGAATGATTTTAAGTGAGCAACGTATCCCTTTACAGTTCAACTTGAGAGGCCTCAAACTTTCCACTTTGTTCGTTCCCTTATTCCTAGAGTGTCCGGACTGTGGAACCTACTGCTTACAGATGACTTCCTGCTCCGTAGTAAAAAAATTCAATTTAAAAAACATAGGATTTTTATTCAAAGAAGAAAATTAGAAAGAACCTGACTACACATTTTTTGAAAATGGTATTTTAACCATTTTTTTGCTTAAAACACTTTATTGGAAGATGTGTTAGACAAATCAGGCGGTACTCTATAGATTCAAACGAGGTCAAAGTACAATTATAGGACATCAAAGGACCTCAAGATGGGAAATAGAGGAGGACCAAGAGGTCAGCTCATTGTTTGTTAAGTTAGTCTAGTTAAAAAGACGGACCTGGACAAGGTACTCTAACGAGTGATAGAAGAAACCACAATAAATTTGGTAAGGTTGCAGTGGTGGAGGTCATTTTTGCCATATCCGCACAAATAATCTAATCTAATACAGTCAAATTAAACTAATACAAACAACAAAAAACATATATTTACCAAAAATTTTTAAGTTGTTTCTATGTTCCTATAGTCTACAGTGGGGCAGTTATAAAAAAATTAAAGCAATATCACAAAATAAATTTAAACATAAAAGAAATAATCTTTGTCAGCAATAATCGCGTCAAAGCGAAGTTTTTAGCAAAAAAATATTTTTTTTACACAGAAGTGCTTACAACTAAAAACAAAGCGCTATTTTAGGTTATTGGATAATTCGAATTATTATAAGTCAACCTACCCCTAAAAAGCTGAAAGTTTCCTTAAAAAAATAGGTTAAATATACCTTTTTCGGCTCTGGCAACAACTAAGGTGACCCGATATTTTACAAATATAACTCTGGTAACTAATGGTTCCGCCCTAACACGATCTGTGCACTATAACCAAAAACTGTGCCACAATTTATGTTTCAGTTTGTGGCATACATTATATACTACGTTCCAAAATGTCCTCGATTAGCTTTATTACCTTCTTAGTCGTTTATTTCTGGCTAACAATCTTTTATAGACTCTGCGATGTTTGCGAGCAAAACCTTTTTATTTTTCGAAAAAGATTGAGAGCTCAGGGCGTTCTTTTCGAAAATCTCATAATCTAACCTATGTTTTATGATTTTTGTGGTGTACTTTCATATTTGCATACGTATTTTGTTCAGGAAAAATCATGGAGTCTGTGATATTAACCATCGAAGTAGTGTGAAATTTAAAGTTAATTTACAAGCAAGAACATTCCAAATGTTAGGTTACTTATGGATTTTGGTACCCGAGTCCCAGCTGACCAAAAATCTGCTCTTTCTTGACTTTCAATTTGAAGTGAATTTATCAACGTAGTATACAGTATATACAGGGTGTTTCAAAATTAAACCGTAACCGAAAACTAGTTAAATGAAGGAAAGACGCTACAGAATTATTTACTTTTACTTTTGAAACATCCTGTATAGTAGAACAAAACATCATTTAGTCCAACCAACAAGTTCAATAACGTGTTAATTCAAAATAGTGCTCCAAAAAATGTGAGCGAAAGATTATTGAATAAGGAATAAAAAGTAAATGAAAAATGTATTTAAAAGATTTTTCAGCACGCAAAAAATTTCTAAAGTTATTATCTCTTGTCAAGACCTATTTCCACAGCTTGAAATTCTAACTTTTCCTTCCCTTTTATACCTAATTGTTTAGTTTGTGCACAGTCGAAATTAAAATCATATACCCAACCTCGTGAGTTAAGTGAGCAATACCATTTAAAAAGAACCTATAATCTAAATATTCCTCGTCACCTTAACAGCAATAGGTGAGTGTCCTTTGATATTACAAATAAAACTTTTTAATAAGCTGGCTATCCATATAAAAGAAATTAATAACGGCAAAAAGTTTAAATTTGTAATTAAAATAACATTATTAGATAAATCCTTTTACTTCATAAATAGGTTCCTATACTACAGTTTATAATTTTGTATAATAATAATAACTGTTTATTTGTAGGTGTGTAAAACCTTTTTTTTTCACTAATTTGTAAATTACTTTTGCAATTTATGGCGTTGAAAATCCTTCAAATACATTTTTCTATGCATCATTTCATATTAAATGAGATATCGCTCATATTTTTAGGAGCTCTATCTCGAATTACCACTTGTAGACTAAACTAAAGCAAAACATATGGCACGAATACTTGCTCTGCGAAACAAATTATTTACAAATATGAAAAATATATTTAAAAACAAGAAAACTACATTAGACATTGTTGCTGATAGTACAAATGTTGCAGTAAACGACGCAATTAGTTTTTGAAACCAAAAATTTGCAACACATACCATCAGCATAAAAACATTTAACAATTTTCTTACAACACTATAATATCATGGGTGTTTCTCATATGCCGCAGCCAATTTCCCATGGTAAAAAACTTGTGTGAACACTTAAAACACTTTATAACCCTATCTCGCACAAGGCATATTTTTTCGTGTTTTAACATAAAGCATTTACAGGAAAATATTTGTTTACACTTTTTACAGCAGAAACCAATCTGTTTTTCTTCTTTTAAATGCTCATGCATATAGTGACGTTGAACATATTCTAGCATTATAAAGTGATCGTCACATGTTGGACATTTGTTGTCTGTAAAAGTCATATTTCGAAAAATCTCGCGCAGCTCAGCGCTAGTTAGAAAATCTAAAAAAAGACAACATCACAAAGGAGCATACTTTATATGATACAAGAAACATGATCTATGTCGTGGCTACTAATAAATTTTCTACTACTTCTACGACTACTACTACTACTACTATTATAAACCACCTAGGAAGTACATTTATAGTGTATTAAGTATTAAGGTCAGTAAGTGTTCTTTACTGGTTGAGAATGTGTGTGTGATTGTGAACAACCGAAAGCAGTAAGAACTTACTATTTTTGCACGCTTAAAATATTGAGTTAGTTGAGAATATAATAATACACAAATAGTTATTATCCTAACAAGTGCGGAAAGTGATACTTTTCCGCACGCGGCTGCCGTTACACAAACAACGCGCAGCGGAGTTCGGTAAGCAGCCAAGAGCGGAAAAGTTACTTTCCTCAAGTGTTAGGAACAATATTTTTTCTAAAAGCGAGAGGAAAAACCAACATTATTTTAAAGATATATGATTAAAATATTATTTATTAACGAAGGAATTTATACACTAATTATTATTATTAACATTTATAGTAAAAGTGCAATTGGTCGCGTTTTGGAAATTTATTGCTGACGCGAGTTGCTTTTCTGTAGAAAACGTTGACGGCGGCGGCGTTGGTTCTTGATGAGCCAATCTTTTGCAACTATGGAAGTAGTTTCTTGAACCGAGAGGTTTAGTACATTGGAAGATGGCATTGACGGTTGTTTCTGGATAGTGGAAGGTGTTTCGGTAAAATTGAGTATTTTGTTTGAAATATCCTTTCTAAAATTTGTTTAATTCTCGAGGTATCCTTCAGCAACTGATGTAGCCTTCAGCCTCCAAGATGTTTAATGTTGGATATTTGTTCTCCGGAGTTTGCGAGAAATGTTGCAGAGGACCGGCGAAAGCTATGCCCAGTATACAATTCCGGGGTAGGAAGTTTGAGATAGGCTGCTATGTCCGATGGCATTTTTCCGAAGTAAATTAATGCCGATACATTGTACTGTACAGGGTGTCCAGTTTTCGTGTGTTTTCATATACCAGCTCCCTTACTATAAAAGATAGAAAGATGGGGTTTTCGGCTTACTGTCCTATTTTTTTATGAAACTTTCATTGCCGCAAACGAAATTTTCATAGCCCCCTTAGTTTCTGACATACAGGGCGATTTTGAAAATTTGTCATTTTTGACCGTCCCCTGTATCTCGATTATTTGGTAACTTTTCAATAAAGTGAAAATGGATTGTTATAGAGTTTTTTACGTAGAATTTAGTGGCGTAGGTAGTTTTTTTCTAAAAAGTTTTGTTTTTGAGTTACGACCCAAACTTATGTTTTTTTAAATGGGACACCCTATATATTATTTTTTTTCTTATTCCCCCTTTCACAGGCTTTTCAAAAATATATAATAGTCCATATTTATTTCTTTTAAAAAAGGAAAATTTTAACATTTTTTGTAAAATTTATAATTTTTCGTATAGAAGGCTATGCCCGCAAATCAAAACAAAATTAACAACGTCATTTTTATTATAACAACTCTATATTAATACATAATAACTAAGCAACATTAAAAGAAAATAACATATTAATTTATTTTTATTTATTTAAATTACAAAAATTGCTCGAATTGGGCTCCGTTGTGTTCCAAACACTTTCGACATACTTTTTCAATTTTTCGCAATCCATTTAATAAAGTAATTGGCCTACCCTGCAAAAGCCTAAACGCTTGATGTGTAGCTTCTCGAAGTTGATCAATATTGTGGTATTGTCTCATATATATCTGATTTGTCATATACCCCATAAAAAAATCCAACACAGAAAGATCTGGGGATCTTGGGGCCACCTGACAGGTCCATTCGTACCAATCCATTTATCTGGAAATGTTGTTTCTAAATATTCTCTCACTATTTGAGCATTGTGACTCGGAGCGCCATCTTGCTGGTAATAAATATTATTTAAATCGGCCAAAGGAACATCCTCTAATATTTCCATTAGTGCATCTCGCATTATTTCTAGGTGTCTATTTCCGGTTAGCGTTCCTTCATAGATAAAATACTTAATTTTAGTGCCAAAAATGAAGCATGACACGCTAAATCCAAACCGACCTTGACGTTCTCGAGGAAATATTACATATTGGTTCGTTTGGGACCAGTACCTTGAGTTGTTTCGGTTTAGAATACCAGAACTGGTAAAATAAGTCTCGTCTGACCACACCACCTTTCTTTCAAAATTTGCATTTTCCTGCAACATTTGTAGGTACCAATTGCAAAAACTACCCTACGTTCTGCATCACCGGGATGCAAATGCTGGACGAGATGGTATTTGTATGGTCTAAACTTATGTTTTTTAGTATTAACTGAGTTTTTGATTTTTAACCCCAACCATATCATATATTTTTCTGCATGATATGGATGGTTGTACCGCGACAGAAGCCAAAACATTTATTTCATTTTCTTCCTTGTTTTCCTTGTTGTAAAAATTAGGCCTTAGTTTTTTAAAAGATCCGTGTTCAATGAGATTGGCTTTGATTTTATGAAATATTCTTTTATCAGGTTGATGTCTTTCTGGATACCTACCAAATAATTAGATATGTAACAAAAAGCTAGATAATAATAATGATTAAAACTTTTATATTTATTATGAATATTAATGTTACATATCAATTTTTTTGTTAATGCTGAATATTAGCAATGTCAAAATCTATTCAAATCATCAGATATGCTCACATTATAATAAAAAAACATCCTATAATATATCATTGTTGAGAAGGCTATTTCTTAACCTATAGGTATATAATATACTATTAAACCTTACCGATTAAAATAAAGCTCCGAGGCTGCGTTGGCGTCTTCATTAGCTTGGATAAAACAAACATACATATCGTGTTTTTCATAATTCTCATATCTATTATTTTGTGCCATGTGGAACAATTTTTCACAAAAATAATAAAGTAAACTCCCACATAACAAAAACCCAAATCAAACAAATAACAGTAATATTTGACAACAATAACAATCCATAATGGCGCATTTACAGAATTTTGTTTTTGTCATGGCTATCCGTGATTGACCATCGGAAAATGATAAATTTTACAAAAAATGTTAAAATTTTCCTTTTTAAAAAAGTAAATATGGACTATTATATATTTTTGAAAGGCCTGTGAAAGGGGAATAAGATAAAAAATAATATATAGGGTGTCCCATTTAAAAAACATAAGTTTGGGTCGTAACTCAAAAACAAAACTTTTAGAAAAAACTACCTACGCCACTGAATTCTACGTAAAAACTCTATAACAATCCATTTTCACTTTATTGAAAAGTTACCAAATAATCGAGATACAGGGGACCGTCAAAAATGACAAATTTTCAAAATCGCCCTGTATGTCAGAAACTAAGGGGGCTATGAAAATTTCGTTTGCGGCAATGAAAGTTTCATAAAAAAATAGGACAGTAAGCCGCAAACCCCATCTTTCTATCTTTTATAGTAAGGGAGCTGGTATATGAAAACACACGAAAACTGGACACCCTGTACACACTCCGTGTTTATAGTTCACAATAAATCGCCCAGTGGTGTTGTCGGCTTTCTTAAACTGGCATACTTTCGATATGGATTCAAAAATTTTCCATTTTCAGCATCTCCAAAAATGACAAAGCTTCTAGAGTGGTGATTTTTTGAGTCTGGGATGTGTATCAATACAAAATTTTATTATGCAATATTTTATAATTAGATGCCAATTTATGTTCCAAAAACTAAAAGATTTTACTTTTCCGCAATAGTGCGAAAAAGGGCTATTTTCCACACGCAAATTAGTGCGGAAAAGTATAGTTTTTCGCACGCTTGTAGAAAAAAATATAGTGTTAGTTATATCGAACACCGTAATCAAATACACAGCTGGTAAATTGAGTTTCTATGACACTAAATTTATTATTTGTCATTAGTATTACATATACACAGACACAGATTTGTCAACTTTAGGTCTTTCAATTCGACTTTGTGTGAATTATAATGCAGCAAGAAAACGACAATTCTGATCCGAAATGCTTAAAACGAAGAATCCTGAGAAGTCCAAACAAAGGTACGAGAAGGTATACCAGCAATTCATGAAGAAGTGTTCCATTTCTGAGGTATACAAATTACTGATGGCATAATCTGACTAGTAAAGTTGCCATATTACCTGAGCGTACAAAAAACTTAAAACATCCTTCCGAATTTGTAGGAATTCCAACCTCGAAAAACACTTTTAATATAATTTACACTTTAAAAAGGGTTTTTATAGTAAACAAACAAGATACGAGTCTTTGGTTGGCTTAAAAATAAGAGAGTAAAATTTTTAATGAAATAACAAAAACGAAGGACCCAAATTAATTTTCCTTTTTCCTGAGACACTAAAAATACAGGTTTTGTTTGTTAATAAGTAAATGGTAAAATATCTGCAGGATTAATCTGTGTCAAATAATTACAAGATGTGTAGTATAAAGACCGTATATTACATTCAGACAAAAATAACTTAATAAAATATGGTACCTTAATGATAATAAAAAGCAAAATACAGTTTATTATATTTACATTCAAACCTCTGTATATTACTTTTTGAAAAACCTAATAAATACCAAAACATAAAACGCTACAAAAATAGTGTGTTTTTTTAAATTACAAACCAATATTTTAAAAGCAAATATAGAGTCTAAAATATTTTTTAAATTAGTAAAGAAGCTCAATAATCGTTATACAGACAGGGGCACCCTACTGTAGCAATGGACCGGACGAATTTGCAATCGTCCGCTGTTTGTGTATGCATTCTTTTTTGTTCAGTAAGAAACAACAAAGTAACACAATTTTCAGTTTGTTGGGAATTATAAATGTATAAAAATTATTTCGCCTGGCGAATTTAAGGTAAGAACACGTGTGTTTTTAAAAAATCCTTAACATTTAAAACATAAAATGGATATTTATTAAATAGGGTATTTTCACTCAATTGATATTGATAATGTTGTGTGTAAAAATTAAAAGTAGAAACACAATTAAGCAAAACCTGCTAAATAACACGGAAAAATACAAACCCCTTACTTTTTTATTTAAGGTTTAATTATCATTGTAATTTAAATAGCCCGCCACTCCCCTAACCAATCAAATTCAACATGGATGCCAAGTCTGTTTAGGAACTATCGATATAGACAATCGTATCGATTTTAACGAAATCCGAAAATGCGAAATGCTTTTTAGACTTTACACTAAAACACAGCCAGACTACCTAAATAGTTTCAATTGGAATAAAGCATAAAACTTACATCAAAATGGTTTTCACAACAATAATAGGCATGTCCTTTGGGCATTTTCTCAATACCTACAGCAGCACACCAGGCTTTTCTCCTATCGTCTTGTTTTGGAAGAGAAAAGAATATTTTTGAAGATCCTAAACTCGGCCGGCTTCTGGTTTCGCAAATAATAACAATACACTTTTTTCATTTTGAATAAAATAACGGAAATTTACTCGTAAAAAGGGTTCATATCAAGAAAAGTTTGGCGATAATAATAACTATAGTAATAAATTGGAATATTTGGAAAGAACACACACTATTTACAAATTAGAAATTATTAACAAATATTAGAGGTTACAGGTTATACAGGTTGACAATATGACAATTGACAGGAAACGCCAACTTTGTAGATGTTGCGCATATCGATATTTGATGACAGGCGTATCGAATGACAACAAAGCAGGAATTCCACCAATAAAAAATTTAGGGCCGTGACGTCACGGGCCTACAAAATTCAAACTTAAAATTGATTTTTAGGCTTTCCGGAGGCCGAAAATCGGGAAAATATTTTTGGCCTTTATTTTCATGTGGCTTTGCAATAAGCTAAAAAAAAAAATCATGAAAAACGCCTATTGAGGAAAAAGTTGAAATTGTTCAGTGGTATTATGGGGGTAATTCTTTACAGCGGGTAAAAAATATATTTGCTGAGAATTATCCTAATAGGCCACACCCTGCAATTACTACTATTTCAAGAATTATAAATAATTTCCAAAAATACGGGTGCGTTTCTCCCAGAAACCATTAAAAACAAAACGTCCAAGAAGTTAATGAGGAACGGAAAGCGAAAAAATTAATTTGTTGGCATTAATTAATGAAAATCAAACTTTGTCAACACGTGCGCTTGCGGATGAGGTTGATTTAAGTACAAGAACGGTGAGAAGAATATTAGAAAAAAATAAGTATCGTTCATACAAAGTTCAAAAAACCGAGAAATTTATCCTGAGGACAATATCAAGAGAATGGAGTTTTGTGAAAACATGATGAATAAGGCAAATGAAAATGAAGATTTTATTAAAAACATTGTCTTTATGATGATTCCACATTTCCACTCCATGGTAGGCATAATCCCACTCAACCCGTTATTGGTCTCAGGAAAATTTACATAAGTATTTTAAACTTGGAACTCAGCGTCCTCAAAAGGTAAATGTCTGAGCGGTATTTATGGGGAACATGTTATTGGGCCATACTTCATTGATGGTAACTAACTGGTCAAAAATATTTGGATCTTTTGCAACAGCAAATAGTTCCAGAAATTAGACGATTGGCAGGTCTTCGATTTAATGAAGTGTGGTTTCAACAAGATGGCTGTCCAGCACATAATACACGTTTGGGTTTGATTATTTAAATAATACTTTTACAAACCGTCTTATTGTGGATTGAGAGCTACAATACCGTGGCCCGCCTGCCTCCTGATCTGGCTCCTAACGATTATTTTCTTTGGGGTTACAAAATCCAAAATTTATAGTTTTCGGGATGATCGCGCGGTAGAATCTTGATGAATTGCGAGTAAAATTTGCAATGTTTTTCAAAAATTACACCTGTGATGTTAAACAATGTTCGAAAAAGTTTCTATGATTTCTTCATTAATTAATTTATTTAGATTTTTTTTTTGTTTTTACTTAATTTTTTGTAGAATTATTTTTTTAGTTTTTAGTTGAGATTTTTTAGAATAACATGTTTTCTTTCCTTAAAATCGAAACAATAATTTTATTATTGTTTTGATTAAAAAAACTCTGATAAGCAATAGCGAATTTTATCTATTACATGCGTAAATAATTATGAAAAACATAAAATACGGCAGTACATCCCAACCCGTCCGTGGTTACAAAGTTACTGGGATTGAACGAAAGCGCGCCGGTTGGTCGCGCGAACCTCGGCTGCAGTGCCTTAGAGGGTAATCGCAAATTCGTCCGGTCCATTGCTATATACCTAGTAGGGTGCTCCTGTCTGTATAACACAAAAGGATAACCATCTTACTATTTATTTTACATTCATATTGTATAAATAAATAAAAATTTGTTTTAAAATGCCAATTTCAAATTTTGTATTTTGTGAAAAAAAAAAAAAAATGTAAATTTACTGTAAATTTTTAAAAAGGTTGTATAAAATATTTTTTTATTGCTTAAGGGGGTATTCTTGTATGGTATATATATATTATATATATATATATATATATATATATATATATATATATATATATATATATATATATATATATATATTATATATATATATTATATATATATATATATATATATATATATATATATATATATATATATATTATATATATATATATATATTATATATATATATATACATATATATATACATATATATATATATATATATATATATATATATATATATATATAATATATATATATATATATATATGTATATATATATATATATATATAATATATATATATATATATATATATATATATATATATATATATATATATATATATATATATATATACAGGGTCCTGCAGCTCACTCCGTAGCTCTTTTATTTACTGTAAAATTTCATTCTGCAGACGTTTACTTTAACCAGGGTATTTAAAAATTTGGAAAGGTGGAAAAAGTGTGACTCCGGGTGCTTTTTTTAAATGGAAATGTTATTTTTTTTTAATTTTTATATTCGTAACTTTTTTTTTTAAATTTTTGTAATTTCAGAGAAAATAAAAAATATAAAAAGATTTTTCAAGTATTTAAAATAATAAAAATACCATAGGGCTTATAATAAATTAAACAAGGAACTTATTGGGGGCAGGGGCGTTTTAATCTGAACTAATTAAATTAGGAAATCTTCAAATTTGAAAGCAGTTTATTTTTTATTTTAAATACGAGCCCTGTGTATTTTTAGGTCGTTAGTTATAGAATTAAACAAACATTTTTCTAATTATAACCTATCGAAATTCAACACATTAAAGTTATTGTTGAAAACTCTTTTTTGCATGTATTTTAATAGTAATACCATTGAATAAAATGATAGGTGGCAGAAAACAATTTATTGACATTGAGTTTTAATAACGTTAATTATTACCTAGATATTGGTTGAAGTTACATAATGAAGGAAAGTTAAAAATTAGGTTATTTAACATTTAAAGGTTTTTTGAATTAATTTTATTTCAATTAAGAAATAATAATTATTTACTGAATTTTTATAAATATTCAACTAAGATTTAATTTAAAATAAACCCAAACAATAAATTGTTTTTCATAGCCACCTATCAATTTATTCAATGTATTGCTATTAAAATAGATGAAAATGAGTTTTTAAATAAAAACTTTTAATGTGTCAGGAATTTCAATAGGGTTATAATTAGAAAATGTTTGTTTTTTAATTCTACATCTAACGACCTAAAAATATAAGAGTCGTATTTAAATTAAGAAAATAAAGTGCTTTCAAATTTGAACAGTTTGACACTAAATTTTGGACACCCTGTACAGTCTGAATTAACCAAACATGACATAAGCGACTGATATAACTTACTTAATAAGTTCCTTGTTTAATTCTATTAATCAAGCCCTATGGGTATTTTTATTCATTTTTAAATACAATGGTGCAAACAAAGTTTTTTTTATATTTTATTATTTTTCTTGAAATTACTGAACCGATGTTGACAAAATTTTAGAGGAAGATAGTTGACTTAGAGGTACCTAAATATTTAAAAATACACAGTGTTCCATTTAAAAAATGCACCATCGTGACGTCACAATTTTTTGCGACACCCTGTATAACCAAAATTATTTTTCTGAAATGCACCGTAGGTTAAGGGTAACGTCTGCAAATATGAAATTTTATAGTGAATAATAAATGAGCTACATAAGACGGAGGTTGAGCTGGAGGACCCTTTTATATATATATATATATATATATATATATATATATATATATATATATATATATATATATATATATATATATATATATATATATATATATATATATATATATATATATATATATATCTATATCTAATGAGCCTTATTCTAGTAAGTAATATGAACTGTTTTATTTATTGGACTACCTGAAACATAACTAAAAACTTTAAACACGTTTTTTTCAAAACTACTTTTTTTAAAACGTTTGTTACAAATCTCTTCTAATTGACCGATTTTCTATGGCAAAAAATCTAAATTTTCAATTTTTACTATTTTTAAAAACTCGGAATATTTAAAAAATAACGGGAAAAATCCTACCTCTTTTTTGAGAAACCGCCATTTAGAAAAATCTACCACATTTTAGTCAATTTTTGTCTATTGACCGTTAAAAAACACCCGAAATTCGGGCTTCTAGAATACCCCCTTAAGTGACTAATTAATTAATGACAATAAAAATATATCGGTTTTCATTTCTTAACATGATAAATAGTAGCTTTCTTAATATTATCTATATACACCTCTAATTTAAAACCTACATTTTATATTTTATTTAATTTTATACAGAGTCTCCGAGAAAATGTATGAAATATTTCGGATATAAAAAAAAGGAAAAAATACTACAACTTTCTATAGGCCTCCACTTTGGAGATACTGGCTCAAAAAGAACTCCAATGAAATCAAGTTTTATATGTATTTACTTATTTTGAATCAAATCACTTTACTCCAAATAATTCTTACCAGCACTTGTATTGATAACAGCTGTAAAATTTTACTATAATATAGTTATGTATAACTTTTATATTTATTTTTAAAATTAATGGGCCAATACTATATTACAACCTAGATTCTAGAGAAAATATTTTACATGATCCTTCCGACAACTCCAAATGAACTAAACTCAATGAAAGTATACCGGGTGGTGCATCGTCGGGCGGGACATAGAAAATCCCATGTTATTTTTATTTGGGTAAATTATTGGCTTTTCTAATCATATTGGAGAAAAATTTTATCTCTACAACAATAAAAATACCAGTTAGTTGTGAATTAACTTTGTCATTTGAAATTTAGTAGCTTTTTATTATCAAAAAGTCGTACAGCAAAAAGATTAACTATAAGTTACTGAAGAAAAAGTATTGATGATTAAATGGTACTATAAAGGAAATAGTTACCAAAAGGTATCAGACATGTTCGCTGCTCAGTATCCAAAAAGACCGATTCCCGGAAAATCAACAGTCGATAGAACTCTCAAAAAATTTGAGACCAAGGGCACAATAATAAATGACTGCAGATGTGGAGCAAGGGGATATCAAAGAGACGAAAATGTAAGAGATGGTAAAGAAATAGAAGTTTTATTGCACGTGAAAGAAAATGAAGGAAAGGTGAGCACAAGGAAACTTCAAGATACCATAGAAAAAGATCACTCAACAGCGTTTCGGATTTTGAAGAGGCGTAAATACTTTTTTTCTACTCCTATATTAGTAAGAACCTAATTACACACCGTCTACTTTATCAGTAAATCTCTAATTACAAACACTATACATGTAAGAATCCAAACTGTGCGTAAGGGCAGTTACGTAATATATATATTAAAAAAAACGTAACAGTTCCACAATCGCATTAGCCGCGAGCCCCAAAATCTTGAAAACTTTCAATAGATTTACGTAAAGCTGGCTATGAAACAAATAGCATCGCCTTGACAACGCAAATGTTTGTATTATTATTTGTATTGTTACTTAAAGTTTACATAATCTTCTGCTTTTATTTATAAAAAAACTAAACATAAAGTCGTAGAAAAGTATAGTACACAACTCGAGTAAGCCCATTACACATCTTTTCCGAATTGTAACTCGCTCACGCTCGTACCACATTTTGAAATCGGTGTAAGGGCTTTACCACTCCGGTATGTAATATACTATTATACATATATAAAAGACATCAAGAGCTAAGGGATGGGGATGAAATACCACGGCAGGAATTTTGCTTTGATAGAATGGAAAAAGCAAACATGAACAGCGAATTTTTAAAAAATATTTGTTATTATATTACTGATGAATGCACATTTACGGTAAACAATGAACCCAATTATCAAAATAACCGATACTGGAGCAAAGAAAACCAAAAACAGATTTGTCAAAACGAGGACGTAATATCCACAGAAAGTAAATGTTTGGGCGAGGATTTTCGGACAACATTTTCTAGGACCAATTTTTCTTAATCGAAATTTTAATGCAGAAAATTATTAGGAACTACTCGAAGAACAAATTTTACCTACTTTAAATAATGCCTTCAGGAAAAATCAGGAAGTTTGGTACCAAATGAATGGCTGCCCGGTACATAATACCCTGGCTGTTTGGGAATATTTACACTGTCTTCTTTTTCTTTTTCTTCCCTGGGAGCCGTCTTGATTCACTACCGGAGGCAGCGCAGCCTCTTCCATTATCTTTTATACCAATCCTCCCATTAGTCTTATTCCTTCTACAAGTCTGTATAACCCCGAGACTGGTTGGTTGATATATTTCTATGGGCTCATTTCCGGTTGCCCTATACCTAAAGTCCAAAATTTCTGTCAGTGACTCATTTAATACCGGCCACCCAACCGACGAAGCGGCTGAATAAAAATCTAACACTAGTAAATGATTTTTAAGCCTATGATATACTTTTCCGCTCAAATAACAGTGAACCGGTCAAAAGTTTCATCGCCACGTTGTCATACTTCGCAAGAATAAATCACCAGCCAGCGATTGCACTTAAAATAGCACGCCAATATGTATTGAAATCATTGTTATCGGGAAGACAATAAAAGTGGCAACACACATTCCTTAGTTTACAACTTGAAGAGACTTGAAAATAAGCGTATCGACAGGGTTTTCGTGCTGTTCGATGATTTTATTTAGTTATTATTGATTATGGACAGATTTTGTAAGTTTAAATTTTAATTGCTATACAGGGTATTTTCTAAATATTATAAATGTCTAATAATTGTAGTATATAGATATTGTTTTATGCCAATTTTATAATAGTTTATCTTATTTAGTGTATATAATTGTATATAAAGATTTAGTGTTGTTAAGTGCTTTAATTCTGTAAACTATGAATATTAACCAACCTTTTTAAATAGTTATCCGCCTACAAAAAAAACTCAGTTAACGTTAAAAGAACGAATAATGGTTAAAAATGTTTTACCATGGGATTCGGAACGAAACCAGAACTAACCACTTTGATGCTGCAGAGATATGTGCAACTTTAACAAAAGTTAATTCGCGTACAGTATTCAGAGTTTTAAAAGAAATCAATATTAGTAATTATGCGGATACTGGAAAATGCGATTTTTTCGCTATTTTTTTGCACACTTTTTACTTTTCGATTGTTAAACATGAATCAGAAGCTGTTTTGTTGGCTGCCTCTTATAGTATTTTAAAAAAATAATATTTGAATTGTTTAATTCCATTTTACGACATATTCCTTTAAATTCTGTCATTTGCACGAAAACATATTTAAAAAACTCATACTATGTTAATATTAAAAAAAACACACTTAAAAAGTAAGGAAAAAACCTTAATTTTCAATAAAAAGTAGGTAAAACGTTTACGTCCGAATTCAACTCGAAATTTAAAATGTTGACCTGTTACCAGGTTGTAATAGTTTTCTTTATGACATTTTTATAAGGTATGCGAACCTTGCTTTTGCTCTGACCCTCAATGTTTGATTAAAATATTCTCGATATGGAAATCCTAAATATGGAACACGAAAGACCCGAAATAGTTATTGGATTCTACAAGCTGATGATCTCAGAGCTTTCGTGTTCCTTATAAAGTGGATATTTTTGATGAAGCAATGCGTGTGAATATCGTATTTAATATTGAATTTGCAAGACCGTGGTGAATTGGCAAGTCGGTGTAACTTGGATTGTCTATCGTTCTGCTTTTTACATCTTTTTTAATTTATGTTAAGATTAAAATTTTATTATTTTTTTATGTAGCAAAATAAAATCAGAGAAGGTAAAATTAAAGTAAAAATGTATTTTTTTTTTTTGGAAAACGCCAAAAAACTCAAATTTGTAATTATGACCTCAAAATAGGAGTGTGCAAAAAATTAAGCAAAAAAATTACATTTTTCATTAATCCGAATAATACCAAAATAATATAGGCTTGTTACTAATTTAAAGGGTTGATGAAAATGTCAGAAAATAACGTTTGCTTGTAAAAAATATTTTCATGTTTTGACGAAATTTTATCATTTATGTTCTAAAATGCATACGCCACTGGAATTGATTCCCCTGACCCCACACGACCGCAAATTGCGAGCGGATGCGTCATTGACAGAAATTTTGGATTTGAAGTATAGTAATACCTGTCTTTTGTGATTCAATGCTTCACATTCGTACAGGATATGGTAGGCTGTTTCTTCCACCTTGTCGCACATTCTGCAACTTGGGTCCCCATTGTATGAGCCTATCTTGTGTAGGTGCCCTCTAAGGTTATCGTGCCCTGTTCGCAACCCTACTGTTACGCAAAGTCTTTTTACACTATGCTTTTAATGGAAATGTTATTGACCTACTTTACACCATAAATTGGCCAGTCAGGTCTCCTGATATTTCGCCAAATGACTTCTTCCTCTGGAGCCATTTAAAAAGCAAAATATACAAGAGTAAAAATTACACTAATCTAGAGGAGTTAAAAAATGCTACTTCTGCAGAATGCAATTAAATTTTAATTTACCAGCTAGCCAATGTAAGAAGACATATTTATAAACGTCTGGTTTATTTTCTAGCTGCCACTTTACTTTAGTTTAACTTGACTTAATTCGTCTACATAAATACAAATTAAATATTTTCGCTGTACGATTTTTTAATAATGATAAGGAACTAAATTTCAATATGACAAAGCTAATAGGGTATTTTCACTCAATTGATATTGATAATGTTGTGTGTAAAAATTAAAAGTAGAAACACAATTAAGCAAAACCTGCTAAATAACACGGAAAAATACAAACCCCTTACTTTTCTATTTAAGGTTTAATTATCATTGTAATTTAAATAGCCCGCCACTCCCCTAACCAATCAAATTCAACATGGATGCCAAGTCTGTTTAGGAACTATCGATATCGACAATCGTATCGTTTTAACGAAATGCTAAAATGCGAAATGCTTTTTAGACTTTACACTAAAACACAGCCAGACTACCTAAATAGTTTCAATTGGAATAAAACATAAAAACTTACATCAAAATGGTTTTCACAACAATAATAGGCATTTTCTCAATACCTACAGCAGGCACACCAGGCTTTTCTCCTATCGTCTTGTTTTGGAAGAAAAAGAATATTTTGAAGATCCTAAACTCGGCCGGCTTCTGGTTTCGCAAATAATAACAATACACTTTTTTCATTTTGCATAAAATAACGGAAATTTACTCGTAAAAAGGCTTCATATCAAGGAAAGTTTGGCGATAATAATAACTACAGTAATAAATTGGAATATTTGGAAAGAACACACACTATTTACAAATTAGAAATTATTAATAAATATTAGAGGTTACAGCAACAGGTTATACAGGTTGACATTGACAATATGTCAATTGGCAGGAAACGCCAACTTTGTAGATGTTGCTCATATCGATATTTGATGACAGGCGTATCGAATAACAAAAAGCTGACAACAAAGCAGAAATTCCACCAATAGAAAATTTAGGGCCGTGACGTCACGGGCCTACAAAATTCAAACTTAAAATTGATTTTTAAGGCGTTTCCGGAGGCCAAAAAAATCGGGAAAAAATATTTTTGGCCTTTATTTTCATGTGGCTTTGCAATAAGCTAATAAAAAAAAATCATGAAAAACGCCTATTTACAATTAAATGGTATTTTTATTGTTGTTTATTAATATGAGGCGATAATAAAGTAAC
The DNA here is from genome assembly GCA_019359885.1 of Listronotus oregonensis. NCBI lineage: Eukaryota > Metazoa > Arthropoda > Insecta > Coleoptera > Curculionidae > Listronotus > Listronotus oregonensis. Next base: position 46,727 of record JAHBCN010003107.1, read on the forward strand.
AATTTTTAAAAATATATTAGCATCTTACTCGCAAACGGTGTAAAAATCTAAAGTTTTTATCATGGATGTTGGTTTGCATGCTCTTCAATAAACTTCAAAAGAATTTTTTTCCAAAATATTTAGGAAAACCAATAATCGAGCCCACTAAAAATTGGTGGGCAGTTTTAATTTAAATTACAGTAACAAAATATGTACTAATTTACCATAAAAATAAATTCACCCAACCTATTGCACAGAAAAAAAGACAATAGGTTGACTAAGAAAAGTACATAGATTACATCTTCAAAATTTATTACACATTTTGATAAAGAATTAATTATCACACATTTTGTTACTGCAACCATTTTACATTACTAAAAGTGTTCTTTTATAAAAAACTACAAATGAGGCGTTTCAAAACCGGCTCAATCCGTTTTTGAAAATTTTGCAGGAGACGCAAAAAACTAACTAGAACTTGAATTGAGTCGGTTTTGATTTAAAACCACAAGTTTAAATGGATTTTTATACTGGATTGAGTTGCTTTTGGTCAAAATAAGTTTGCTAGTAGATGTAATTCATTGAGAAATTGTGAAAATGAAAACAATTTTTTTACCGAAAATGTGGATTGAGCCGGTTTTGAAACTAATCGCCTCAAATATGCATCTGTTTATTCTCGTATATCGGTAAAAACTTAAAATAGTTTTTTTATTGCTGCTCAATTGTACTGCCCTCTTAATATAATAAGATAACATAAACTTTAGTATAATTACACTCGAGACTTAAAATCCACCATCAGATCAATTATTCACCAAAATCAATGTACAGGGTGTCCCAAATTTAAGCCTCAACAGTCGGTTAAATGTAGGCAAAGTGGCACAAAATTTAAAAATTTCAAATCTTTTGATGACTTTAGGAAAAAGAATATTCGGATTTCATATTATTATATTTATTTACGATATAACGATATAAATTTCGCATTTTTATTACTACTTTTTCAACTCTACAAGACAGTGTTATTAGATTTACACACGACGTTTCATCTTTGAAGCTTCCATCATCAACTTTGTTTTTTTAAATACGGCCCTGGATTTTTTATTGCGGAATTTGCAAGCTTCTAAGGTCCAAAACCAATGATGATTCAAAAAATTGATATTAATAGCAATTTTCATAAGAAATCATGTGTTAGAGAGAGAGACAGAGAATAGATTTTTGGTAAAATCTTACCAGAAAATCATTAAAATTCTTTTTTTGAATAAGTACCATATAACCTTGGTTTTAGGACCTTAATAGCTATTTATGTATCAAGGGCGTTACTGGGACTATAATACCCCTGAAGGTCAAATACCCCGAGGGCCTCTGGCCCAGCTGATTCGACCTGATGGGCATTATGTCAGCATTGTGCAAACAATGCTTGTTTTACCCAAAAAGAGTTTTCAATGACTAATTACATTATTTATTCCAATATAAAAATAAGTTGCACCTGTACCTGTATACGTAAGTAGATAATGCTGTGTTAAGTTTGACTTTGATGTTCTGTCATTTAAGTCAGTTGGCATTTTTTATTTAACGATTTGCTCAAAATGGAAGAAATTCCACAAATATAGAAAAGGCCATAAAGCGAAAAATCTTTGCAGTTAAATCAAGACAACAGTATGATCAGGAGTATGGCATATTTGGTATTTCAAAGATGCGAACGCAATTCTTCAAATAACGAAAACGTTTTAATGGCATATTTCAGGAACTGGTAAGTTATTGATTTTATTTTAATACATATGTTTAACAAACTTTATTTTTTTAGTCGAAAAATACAGTCCGAACTCCTCTGGACCAATGATTCACCTAAGGTCTACGTTGATGGTCTATGAAAATATAGACATTTCGTAATACCATCGTCTCATATTTTTTTAAAAGTTAATCGAAAGGATACGTCCCAAGAAGTCTAAAGTTTTGGAAGGAGAACAAATATTAAAATTTATTAAGAAGGCTCTGATGATATCCTTGTAACCAAGTCAATATTGGTAATGGGTGTTTTTGGAGGTTGAGACAAGATGAGTTGGTAAAAATGACCATTGATGACATTGAAGATAGAGGAACAGTCTTGGTTATAAAGGTACCAGAAACTAAAACTTCAACTTAAAAAAGTTTTACTATCATTGAAAGAAGATTGGCGCTTTAAATTTAATAAAAAGTACACAACATTAAGACCAGCTGGAATAAAGGAGCGAAGATTCTTTCTTACCTATAGAAAGGGTCGATGTACAGTACAACCCATTGGAAAAATACCATAGGAAGCGTCCCAACATTAATCGCAAAATTTTTAAAACTGGATAATGCAGAAGCTTACACGGCCACTGTTTGCGTCGCACATCGTCAACTTTAAATTGTTGAGGCGGTGCCTTTGAAACGCTAAAACAACATGGGAAATGGAAAAGTCTTCAGTAGCTAAAGGATATATAGAAGAAAGTATTTCATCCAAAAACAAAGTAGCCAAAATGATTCCAATTCAGTTAATTCCGAGTTAATTCCGTATCGACTATTGAAAATTCTTTAATGGACTGTTCTTCTATACAAAATAGCGTTAGTGCTACCACCGCTCTACCATCACAAAAACACGACCATTCTATAGTGGGATCAGCTACATTTTCCGGGACATTTCAAAATTGTAATTTTTATTTTGGAAATAAAGTTTAATTTTAGTATTGTTTAAAGAAAAATTATTTTTGTATAAACTTGATCTTTATTGTAGAGAAATAAAATTGGATAGAATAAAATTTCCATATTAGCGCATTAGGGCATTATAAGCGGGCATTATCATAATGCCCGCTTATAATGCCCTAGGTGTGATAGCAGGTATTATTGCTATCATAACATATTCCGTTTCTAAGGTATTATAGATCAATAATAGATAGGTAAAACATAAAAGCTTTTAAAATTTGTAGTTAAAATCCAGGATCGTATTTAAAAAAACAAAGTCGATAATGGCAGCTTAAAGACGAAACGTCGGTGTGTATCGGTGTATAAATCTAATAACACCGTCTTGTAGAACAGAAAAAGTAGCATTAACAATGTGAAATTTATTTTGTTATATCTATTATAATAAATTTATAAAAAAATAAAAATAAAATCGCGAATATTGGTTTTTTTCCAAAAGTTTTTAAAAGTATTTAATTTTTTAAACTTTTAAGGTGACATTTTGACCAGCATCAAATTGTCCAACTTTGCCTCCATTTAACCGACGTCGTATCTCTTCAGGTTTCCGAGATCCCAATGATGAGGCTCGAATTTAGGACACCCTGTACATTAGTACAATAAAGTCAAAACTAAGAGCTAACCTACATTTCTATTTTATGAACCATTCGACAATGCTGCATCATCCGATCTCTAATTTTCGCTTTGTATTCGCAATGAATTACGGGGCATTCGATGGTCGGAGGCTTGCCACATTCATATACCAGATGTCTTTTCATGGTGTTGAATGTCCTGTAGGTCCTGTGACACGCCTGGCACTCCCAAAGATCCTTCTGGATTTGAATGTAGCCGGTTATCGGCGGAGGCTTTCTTCCACAATAATATTTCATGTGTCTCTTCAAAGAACCCAGCACCTTAAAGCCTTTGGTGCATCGCGGACATACGTATGAGATTCCAGTCAAAGTGAAAATTGAATTAGTAGGGGTCTTAATAAAACCTTCCGACATTAAAATTATAATGGGTTTAAAACTCTCTGGTAAAATTTTTTTTTTCAATTTCCAAAATTTTTTTTCTAACCCTTTCCCCCTCTTTTTAAGGTTAAAAATACTTTCTAAATTTAAGGTTTTTAAAAGTAATAGACTTCTCGTATAAAGGGGAAAAAAAATTAAATTTAAAATTTTTTTTTTTTAAAACTTTTTTTGGGGGGGGTTTTTTTAAAAAAAAGGGGGAAAAAAAAAAATTTAAAAAAGGGAAAAAAATTTTTAAAAAAAAAATTTTTAAAAAAAAAAAAAAATTTTTTTTTTTTTTTAAATTTTTAAAAAAAAAATTTTTTAAAAAAAAAAATTTTTTTTAAAAAAGGGGTTTTTATTTAAAAAAATTTTTTTTTAAAAAAATTTTTTTTGGGGGGGGGAAAAAAAAAAATTTTTTAAGGGGGAAAAAAAAAAAAAAAAAAAAAAAAAAAAAAAAAAAAAAAAAAAAAAAAAAAAAAAAAAAAAAAAAAAAAAAAAAAAAAAAAAAAAAAAAAAAAAAAAAAAAAAAAAAAAAAAAAAAAAAAAAAAAAAAAAAAAAAAAAAAAAAAAAAAAAAAAAAAAAAAAAAAAAAAAAAAAAAAAAAAAAAAAAAAAAAAAAAAAAAAAAAAAAAAAAAAAAAAAAAAAAAAAAAAAAAAAAAAAAAAAAAAAAAAAAAAAAAAAAAAAAAAAAAAAAAAAAAAAAAAAAAAAAAAAAAAAAAAAAAAAAAAAAAAAAAAAAAAAAAAAAAAAGTACTGCTCATGTAACAATTTATTTATCCGTTTCTTTTCGAGCGTCAACCGCTGGTGGCTACAGACGCCGCAGTACTACCCCTCTCGAGGCAGTAAAGCGTCAGCCGCCGGTTGTCAAAGTCGTGCCTGTAGATGTCGGAAGTTTTATTTTCCGCAGAAGAAGATGAAATATTGATGGAATGCGTTGAAAAATACCCTTGCCTTTACGACTTAAAAACTTTCATCATATAAGGACCAAAGAATAAAAGATTCAGCTTGAAAGGAATTTGCAGAAGTTGTTAAAAAACCTTTGCACATGCTTTTCAGTAAAATTTCTTCGTCCTCAATTTCTTTTAACAGTAAATCCAATAAAAATATTTTTGTGTTTTCGCACATTTTTTCAGAAAACTATACTTTTTTGACAACAGATCACTCGCGTCTACACTTCATAGGAAATGGGTGTACTGGCGGCAGCCGTTTGCGTCAGCCGCCCCATAGAAAACGTACCTTTAAAGTTGAGCATAATTTGAACCTTTTTTGTTCGCCGATTTTTGCTGTTCCCCTAAAAATAAAGTTGTGGGGGGTATTTAAAGATTTCCGTAATAAACACTGTATCTTCAAAACGGCTAAGACGATTTTAACAAGCTTAGGCTAGTTGACAAGAGCTTTTATTGGGCTATAAATATTATAATATTTGAAGTTTTGTTAGTTTTACATGTCGCCGCTAGAGGGCTTTTTTCGATATTCCGACAGAAATGGTTAATTTTAAAAAATTAAATGCATTTGTATATTTTTAAAAAAAGTAGCTAAATAATGTCTAAACAAGCTCGCCGTATCTCGATATGTTGTTCATTACCTAAAATTTAGGCCAAAGAAAATTTTATACGTCAATATCTCAAAAACTATAATCTTAAATTAGGTTATACAATTTTTTTGTCTAAATTCAATACTTTACGAGTTATAATAAAAAAATCGAATTTCAGGGGTATACCTTAAAAAAATCCTGAAAATTCGACTTATTGATTTTAAACTCGTAAAGTATTGCATTTAGGCAAAAAGATTGTACAACCTAAATTAAAGGTTCCGTAAAAACACATAATTCATATTATATAAAATTTCTTGTAGCTTTTATAGTTTTTGAGATATTGACGTATTAAATTTTCTTTGGCCTAAATTTTAGAAGGAACAAGATATCGAGATATGGTTTTAGCGAGCTTGTTTAAGCATCATTTGACTACTTTTTTATAAAAAAAAATCATAACAATGCATGCAATTTTTAAAAAATTACCATTTCTGTCGGAATGTTGCCTACATTACGTTTATCAACTAGTGTAAGAAGAAAGGTGTTGCTGGAAAACATACCGAAAACATATTCGGTAATTTAAGGAAAAAGCAAAGATTTAAAAAAGTTTTTTCTGTTCAATCCACCACAACTACGGAGAATGGTAGGACTGTAAAAGAAATTTGTTTTTCTAATTATTTTAACTAAACAATTAATATAAATGTTAGTAAATAAATAAACATTGACGTTACCTTTCAAAATTTGACATTTCACTTTTAGGATTAGTGCTTTAAAATGTTGATCTAAGGTACAGTATGATAAAAATTCCAATTCAAAAAACAACATTTTACTTTATTGATTAAAATATTTTTTTACAGTTGATTATTTGGTAACAACAATCTTTGGTCTGTAAAAGGTAAAGTTTATGTAAACTTAAATATTTTAAAATAATTCACTAACAAGTCTTGTGGTTTTAAAAATGGCGTGGTGTATAAATTTAAATGCCTATGGTCCCGTTGATTTACAAAAAATGTCTTAAACAATAAGATGCCAACTAATAAATGCATTAAAGCATTTTTTAGTTGTCATTTATAAAAATATTTTTAGCAACCCTGGACGTCTTTTGGGTTAGGTTCTTTAAGCATATACCTACTTGAGGCAGCCCTGACGCTCGTCTGTGCAAACAAGCGTGAAAAGGGGTAGAGTAGATAAATATATAAATATATATATATATATATATATATATATATATATAATATATATAAGTATATAAATAGAGAGAGGAGAGAGAAACCAATCAGCACGTTAGGCGGGGTAGGTATCCCTCCCATCGATTAATTAGCACATTGAGTCGAAAGAGAGAAAGGTTAGTGATCTATTTTTCTTTCTTCCTCTCACCTTGTTCGCACTGCGAAGGGGAACAGCTGCTTCTAGTAGGTATATGCTTAAAGATTAAGCTAACTATGTGCTGTCAAAATATTTTAACAAAATAACCAAGCAGTTAATAAAAACATAGCGCCAGCAGTATTTTTCTTGCTTGCGCGTGCGCAGATACCAGCATGGTTGCAAAAAAAGGTTGAGCAAGAAGTCTTTTAAACTGTGAAATACCTAAGAGTTAGGTTAGCTGTATATGTACCCTTTTTGTAACTTCAAAAACTTAAGAAAATATATGGGTTACTATTTTAAAATATAAAATTAATAATACAATTGGATAAAACTATATATCAAATTCGACTTTCACCATTGGGATTTTGGAAACGGTAAGAGATACAAAGAAGTTTAAATTGAGGCAAAGTTGCGTATTGGGGAGCTCAATAATATACTGTTAAAAAATTGAAGTTATCTTTTGTACTTTTAGAAATATGGGAAAAACTGAAATTTTTGGTTTTCGTTTTTATTTTTTACTAGTTCATTTTAAAACATTCTCCTTGGAATTTTTTGCCTGTAATGCAATGGGAAAGTAAAAATTTCTTACGTCGTTTCGTTTTCGTTAAACCATCAACAACTTTTTTTTTAAATACGGCCCTGGATTTTTATTTAATTTTTTTAAACCCCTTATTGTTCCAATTACAAAAATGTATCATACTTAATATTTATTTAACATATATAGAACGCTCCTACAAAAAATCATGTGCGTTCCTTGTTAAACTCATTGTCTCTTATGGAAAATATGTTTATTTAAAAAAAATATATGAAGTAATATACATTATTGTAATTGGGATTAAAACTACTTCAAAAAAATGCAATAAACAATTAAGGGCCGAAAGTTGATGATGGTTTAGCGAAAACGAAACGTCGAAAAAAATTTTGGACTTCAGTAATAGACAAAGTGTAAAAAGTTTCAATAAGAATGTATTTTTAAAATTTTTCTAACTTTTAAAATAAACTCGTGAAAAAATAAAAACGAAAATCGCAAATTTCAGTTTTTCCGCATTATTTCTAGAAGTAAAAAATAATTTTCAATGGTGTGTTATTGGGCTGCCCAATACGCAACTTTACCCCAATATAAACTTCTACGTATCTCTTACCATTTCTGAGATCCCAATGGTGAGAGTCGAATTTAAAACCCTGTAGATAAAATAAAATTGCTACTACAGGCCTAGTTAATACTCTCCTATAGTATCTGAAAAAATAAATCTAACAAAAAAACATATATTTAATTTTTTTCCTAACTAAAAATATTAAGAATATTTAAATTTCTAAACACATTAGACGTCAGCAATCTTTGCCTAATGTGTGTACCCAAATTTTTAACATTTGGTATGTTGGTAACTATGTTATTTTCAATTCAACGTCCTTGTGCATCATCTTGATATGGGTTTTCATAGTATACTTTTCGACAAAATACTTCTGACAGATTGGACACTGAAAGTTCTTAACGCCACCGCAATAGAGTTTCTTATGTCTGCAAAGGTTCGATAGATGGCGGTAGACTCTACCGCATCGTGGACATTGAAATTCAGCGTTTAAGCCTAAAAATAAAAAGTTATAATACGTTTATAAATCAAAAGATCTTTGAGCAAGATGAATGGCTCAATTATGTTCGCTGTGTCAGGTCCTATTTGAAAAATCATTTTCATGTCTAAGAAATTTCTTCTCCCACAACATTTAGCAGACAATATTAATTTTATGTCGGAAAGAGCCTTGGACGACCAATATAACATAAAAAAGCTTCTAAAATTAACTTTTTTTAAGACATGGACAATACAAGGTGATTATTATGAAAAATTTGCCAAATAGGTTTTTGCTAAAATACTTTGTTTCCTCCTAAAATTTAAAGGTAGATGTATTTTATTATTCTAAATGTTCTGGTTAGCCCAGATAGTAAATTTTGATTGACATGTACATTCTCTTTTTGTATAGGCATTCAGTAGTTCAACTCACAATATTTTTGTTATGGTCACCACATATCCAACAAAATGTGTATACTGACAAGAATTTTCCCAAAAACAAATACCATATCTTATAATCGATTCAATTAAAGCAAAATATAAAGATTTAAAAACTAAAAATTCTTTTAACTGATGAGAGAGTAATTAGTAGTATAACAATTAGATGCAGGTTACTACATTTTTTTTCACATAAGAACCCTGTTTCATTACGATCCATTGCTTTAACAAAATTCTCCATAAGTCCCAATTTAATATGCAAAGCTAAAAGTAATATCTTTTTTGATCAACCAATAACATTTTTTAGTCCCAGAGAGCCTGACAAAAAAGCAACACTTTCTGACAGGATATTAAAAAAAAAAAAATTCAGTGTTTAGTAAGGTATCAAAATACATTGGAAATAATTTTAAAAAAAATCATTTTAGAGATCTTGTGATTATAATTTTAAACACAAATACATAAAAAATACAAAAGCAGATTTTATATAAATTTCGGTAAAAAATCTGTAAAATGGCGTTACAATGATTATTGCAGTTTCCAGAGATTTAATAAAATACAGCGGTAACATATTATAACTTTATTTGGTAAGTACACTTCTTAAAAACTAATATGGCAAGTAAAATACCTAAAAGTTATAGATAATATATAAAAAATAACATTATTAAAAATGCAATAAATGTATAAAATATAGGTAAAGATAAAATTGTTTATTTCAGTAGGTTGTTACCCTTTTTTGTCTAGACAACAAACCCCTTATTATATTTGGCACTTTTTTTCAAATTAAAATGTAGCGTAAAACCTATATCATTTATAAAAGTACCAATTTTCTTGGTTTAACACTATTTTTCATAAAAATATTCTATATAATGCAATAATATAAAGAAATGTCTATATATCTTAAAGATAAAACTATATATATGGCAACAAGGTAACATAAAACTTTGGTCTAATAATTAGAAGTTAAATACAACAAAAAACATAATATATATATATATATATATATATATATATATATATATATATATATATATATATATATATATATATATATATATATATATATATATATATATATATATATATATATATATATATATATATATATATATAATAAAATTATATATTATTTACTGGATAGGTTAAAAAAACCTTAAAGAAAATACAACATAATTTATAAATTATATGGTTTTAGGAAGCAAAAAACAAACATATATACATGTAATTTTCTTGTAAGCCACGCAAAGTTGCAAAAACACAAAAAAAAACTATAAAATATTATTTTTAATTAAAGTAAGAAGCAGTCTACTCATAAGAAAATTAAAGCTTTGTTTAAAGGGGAAAAAGGCCTTTACAGCCAAGTTAAATTTTAAAGGTATGAAGAAGCTGACAAAAAAAGAGAGTTTTGTGCTTTTAAATACAGTTCTGCGTTGCCAACAAAATATATTAAGAATAATTGACCATTAGTCATCTAAAAGCCGCCCTTTACTCATAATTTTAGCAGGTATAATAAACAATTTAATACATTTTACATATTATTGTCATTTGTTATAATTAAGCCTTATCTAAATAACATATATGTTAAAATATATTTAAAATTTAATTAAAGAGCACGTTACTTTCCACTAAAACTTATTGTAGGTAATAAGAAAAAGGTACTTTGGCATGGCACTTTATCTTTATGTACAATTAAATGCCTATATTTTAAAAGAATCTTAATAATTAATCACAAAAACCGATCCTATAAACTTAGGAGAGTACCTTGTACATTTTTATATTTTGATTTTACTTATTATTTAAAACTGGCAATATAAGTGCTAAATTTTAATTGCAAATTTGTAGATATACAGGGTGATTGGTAAGTAAAGTAAGCATAAAGTTTTGCCAAAAAAAAATTAAAACACATTGTGGGTGTCGCTAATCTTAGTTGGTGCTTTTAAACTATTAAGTCATATAAAATCAAGTTTAAGTTAGACCCTTGTCATTCTAATATTGGAAAAATCACAAAAAGTGGAGTTCACCAACGAAGATTACGGTGGTATTGTTTATAAGCAAGAGTTTTGCGATGGAAACGCTCTAGCTGCTGAGATTTCCGAACCTAATTTCATATGATGTAATAGTTTGAAAGCGCCAACAAAAATTAGCGACACTCACAATGTGATTTAAAAATTTTTCTTTTGCAAAACTTTTTAGTGAAATATCTTGGAAACCAAGGAAAATTAAAAAAAAGTATTCTAGGTTTTCGATTCAGAATAAAAAAATATTTCGGGTCTTCATTTTTCGCCTCTACTTACCAATCACCCTGTATAGGTTGTTTTCGTACATAAAATATACTTTTTAACACTCCCTTATTTAAATAGGGAAATAATCTTTGTTTACGGATGTCAATAATAGTTGTTTACATAAAAAAGAAAGAAAGTGCCTCTTTTCCCCTGGCGGATAATTTGATGCACAACGCGAAGCGAAGGGCATTAAAATTCAAGGGAGGAAATGCACTTTACTCTAAAGGAATGATTTTTTCTACTACTTTTCATTTAAATTTTCAAAAATTATCTTTGGATTTTAATTAATATTTAATATTAAATTGTGGTTTTGATTGTTTGGATAATCCCCTTTGTTAAAAACTTGTCAAAGTATCAACGTTAGATTTGAATCACTAAAGACATTGACATTGATAAGACATAAATACAAACAAAGAAAATGACAATAACAGTTTTTGGCATTTTAAAAAGAAAAAATATTACTAGTCCCATTTTATGTAACAGTAACAATGGTAAAAAGAAGTAAACTGTTAAACTCGCACGGAATAATGATTTCCTACTTAGTATTTGCATACTTACTCATAGCAATGTCACAATTTTAAGGTCAATACAATAGTTTAATTAAAAATTTATAAACCCAAGAATGCCATTAAGCTGTCGAGACATAAAAAATAGATATTATTAAGGTAGCTTCTGTAAGTCGTATAGTGTTACTCCATCTTTGGCTTATTAAAGTCTCCAAACCGATCGAACAAGTTATCAAACTTGAAAACAGCGGTAAAATGAAGCGAATCTTTATGCTGCTTCAGGGTCACTTTTTGCGTATAAGCTTTTCCACAAATCTCGCACACAAATCTAGGAACTCCGTCGCACTCGTACTTTGAATGACGATACAGGTTGGGTTTATGCTTGTAGGCCTTGTCGCATTTCATACACTTAAATTTCTTGTCCATCATGTGTGCACCTAAAATGTTTTTTTTTTGGTAAATTTAATTAATTAACAAATGAGTGAACAATATGCAAATCACTTTTGAAATTCAAAGCCCATAATTTCGGTTTGATAGATGTCTGAATATAGATGATGAAGAAAAGCATGCGGTGAGATTGAGCATGGATAACAACAAGCGTAATGAAATGAGATGAGTCTGAATATTTTAGACTATCCTGCCAACAAAAACTTTAACATTTTTAACGTTAATATCACAATTTATTATGTAAAAATGAAATTGCCTTTAAATGGTAATAACAACTAGAATGTCAACATAGTTTTGTTCCTAGGACCTTAGCTTTTGCCTCATAGCTGTTTAAAGTAGTAAAGATTAAATAAATCACATAGAAAACTATCGTCCACGATGTGTTATATTTTTAAAAAGACAATTTAATATGCTATTTTTGAGTGTTCCATTAAAAAAAAATAGGTTAGGTTCAATAACTTTTTTACCTGACCCAGTTTACCTATTTTGAAACGGGCAGATTATTTACCAATCATTATAAAGAAACATTTGTATTAAACATTTTTCTTCATCTTTTTTAAGTAAAAAAACATTATGCCTTTATTACTTTTTCGATAGCACTTAAAATTACAAAGATACCCTATAAAAATGTCAAAAATGGACACTCTGTACATCCTAAAAATTAACCATAACTCACCAGAAGCCTCTTCACTTTGACCTTACATTCTAGTATGGATATTTTAAACAAACTTATAAAAGATACTGTAGGTACGGTTAAATACTCAGGTAGATCAAATTAAAGGCGGAATAAAAATTTAAAACTGTATATTTCTTTAAGAAACAAAGTGAATAAGATTAAAGACAAATTATTTCTGAAAACATCTAAACAAAAAAATATGTTTTTACAGAACACAATTTTTCTTTTACAATAATTATCTACAATCATTATTAGTCCACAAAATGAATTTAAAAAAAGTGCAAACCTGTCAATTTTTTCAAAATGCATAGATTTGCATGAAAATTTGGAATTAAGCTTAACTTACCCTCCTCTTCAAAATATATTATAAAAAACAATATACAGGGTTAACTAAATAAGTGTAAAACATTTAAGGAGGTGATTCCTCATCGAAAAAAAGATAGGATCTTTCATATAAAGAAATTTCATTGGAGCATCCCTTGTTAAGATACAGCCCCTTAAAGGGGGTACATAAAATTTGTATAACAATTTTTTTCACAAGCACTAAAAAGTTACAATATTGAAATTAACCTGACGTTTTGTACTACCAAAAAGACACTTAACCAGTCATTTATTTGGTTTACCCCATGGTTGTAAGGGGTGGAAAACGCAACCCCTAAAATTTATTTCCAATGTAACTTTTTGTCTTATTATTTGTTTACCATTTAAAAATTTATTTCCGATAGCCTGTTTCATTCTAAACAAAAAATGTCTCTTGGGTTTTTTTGCCCAAAATAACCAGTTCGCAGCAAAAATTATTTTACGAACTACAGAGATACATCGTCATAAATGCGAACTGGATTTATTGTTATTTTGTAGTTAGTATCTGCATTAAACGATTAAAGGGTAATAAACAAAACTAATTTATTAATAACAAAACACACAACATGTAGAAATCATAGTAAATGTTCAATATGTCTACCTTCAGACATTACGCATGCATCTAGACGTCGGCGCATTGAGCCACGTATTCGCTCAAATATACCTGGAGTCTCTCCGATTACCCTGCATGCATCGCTGATGCGGTTTCTTAAGTCCTCTACATCGCGAACAGGAGTACGATAAACCAAATGCTGTAAATGGCCCCAAATAGAGAAATCGAGAGGATTAAAGATCCGAGGATCGAGCGGGCCAGTTCTGTGGTCCTCCTCGACCTATCCACTGATTTGCATATGTTTCAGTTAAATGCTGACGTGCTACTTGACTAAAATGGGCGGGAGCCCCATCATGCATAAAAACATATCCCTTCTGACGCCCAAAGGAACTTCCTCCAAGCAGTACTCGATGAAATTCTCTTAAAAATTGAACGTATGTCTCACCATTTAATCGAGGAGGTAGAAAATGAGGCCCAATTAAATAATCCCCAATAACCCGAGCCACACGTTAAGAGAAAACTGTTCTTGATGGTTAGTTTCGACAATAGCGTGAGGGTTTTCATCAGCCCATATGTGGTAATTATGAAAATTTATAATCTTGTCCCGAGAAAACTACATTCGTCTGTAAATTCTATCGTCTTCAGAAAGTCACAATTTTTCTAATCATTTCCAGCATCCAATTGCAAAATTCAAGACGGTTCGGAAAGTCTGCGTAACAGTGCCTACATTGCAGATGGTAAGGGTATAAGAGTTGTTCCTTTAAAATTCGAAATACCGTCATATGATCAACATTTAGCTGGAAAGCAATCTTTCTAGTACTGGTAGTAGGTTGTTCTTCAATCAAATTAAGTACTGCTTCCTCAAGCTGTGGTGTTCGTATTTCTCGATGGCGACCACAATCCTGCGTTCTTTTGTCGAATCAACCATATTCTCGTAATCTTTGATGAAGTCGAACAAATATTATTGTGAAGGATGCTGCCGTTGAGGATACATTTCAGCATATCTTCTAGAAGCTTCTAACCCATTCCCTTGCGACAGACCGTAAACGTAATGCATATCAGCCATTTCCTCATTTGTGTATGCCCTTTTAGTGAATTATTAAAGTAACAAACTAAGAACAGAACTACAATACACAATTAGTATTGATCAATTTCGAAAATTCACAAACTGACAGCGTCATACCAATTTAATTGTCACTATCGCTAATAGCGACCTACTAGATAGATTAGTTTCGTTTTTTTCCATTTATGACGATGTATCTCTGTAGTTGTTCGTAAAAAAATTTTTTTGCTGCAAACTGGTTTTTTTTGGGGCAAAAAACCCAGGAACATTTTTGTTTAGAATGAAACAGGCTATCGGAAAATAAATTTTTAAATGGTAAACAAATAATAAGACAAAAAGTTACATTGGAAATAAATTTTAGGGGTTGCGTTTTCCACCCCTTACAACCATGGGGTAAACCAAATAAATGACTGGTTAAGTGTTTTTTGGGTAGTACAAAACGTCTAGTTAATTTCAATATTGTAACTTTTTTAGTGCTTGTAAAAAAAATTGTTATATTTATGTACCCCTTTTAAGGGGCTGTATCTTAAAAAGGGATGCTCCAATGAAATTTCTTTATATGAAAGATCCTATCTTTTTTTTGATGAGGAATCACCCCCCTTAAATGTTTTACAATTATTTAGTTACACCCTATATATATATATATATATATATATATTTTATATATATATATATATATATATATATATATATATATATATATATATATATATATATATATATATATATATATATATATAATATATATATATATATATATATATATATATATATATATATATATATATATATATATATATATATATATATATATATATATATATATATATATATATATATATATATACGATATAAACCTGTAAACTTTATATTAAAGCTTAAGTAATATAAAATTTAGCTTCAATGAGTTGAAAAATAAGTATTTAATTCTTTGAATCATTATTTAATATATTTCAACCTTTAAAAATCAACTCTTATTATGATTTAATAACAAAAAAACATACATAAAATAGAAAAAGTATATACAATTCCACTAAAAAATGTATTGAAATGAAAAGATATTTCAAAAAATTGTATTTGGGCTTTTAGAATGCTCCAAAAATTGGTTATTTAAGCAACTTCTTTAGTTTTTGTAATAAAAAGTTCTAAAAACCATTTTGTTGGTTTTTTTAAGAGCTATAAGGTTCTATATATTAAAACTGTTTAAAACTCTTACTTATTTAAAGAGGTGAGTTTAAAGGCTAAAACAAGGTAGTGCTCGTCTATACACACGCGTTTTAAACGTTTATATCTCACTTAATTTCCGTCATATAGTAAATTAAAAAATAAGCAAATTGTTTGTAGTTTAAAAAGCTACAATTTGATACTCTAGTAATTTTTACGTATCTTTCTTAGTTTTTGAGTTATTTTGAAGAAAGTGTAATTTTTTATTAAAATTCTGAAATTTGGTTTTCACTTGCAGCTCCATTTTTTCAAAATTAAGCAATTTAAATCAGTTGAAATTTTAGAATGTATTTATGATACGTAGATAAAGAGAATTAAAAAGAGCTACGACTCATTTTAATTAGAGTGGTAATTAGGAGGTTGTTTTCAAAGATTTTTGCACTCAAAAAATGTTGGTTTAACCTCATTTTAATTATAACTCACTCAATTTTTAGGATGCATACCTTTTTTTTAAAGAAAGCTCTTTGCAGATGCTTTAAAAAAGTTATTATTAGTTTAGTGGAAAAATATGTAGATTTTAAAATATTTGCCTTGAAATTTTGTGTTTGATGAATAACAGCAAACCTTTAACAAATCACAACTTGGTTTGTAGTGGTCCCACAGAAATTACAAAAAAAACATATTATTCGTTTGTTTTTAAAGCTACAATTTGGGTATGTACAGGGTGGCGCCTTTTCGTTGACCTTACAGGGTATAGCGAAAACTGAAAGAGATAGGACAAATCTGATTGCGCAATCTCGATTTCGATTTTTGAAACAAATTCAATGGTGAAACTAAATCATGGATAACTTGATTCGTTTTGGAGATACAGAGTGTTTTTCAAATTTTGTCAATTTGGCCAGGCACTTGTAATTCGCTTGGTATTAGAGATAGAAAAAAGTATAAATAGAAAAGTTTTAGGGATTTTTGCGTAGAACTCAGTGGCGTACCTATAAATTTTTTTTTGACTTTTATTTTTTAAATTATAACACAAAGTTGGGTTTTTCAAATGGAACACCCTGTATATTTTTTTAAAAATGGATAGAGCTTACAAAGACCAATTCGACGATATATAGTTTGATGGGTCTGTCTGTAACAGATGTTGTGCAAATTGGCAAAAACCTATAAAAATTAAAATATTTGAGACAAAGTTGTTGTTTTTTAATGGGACACCCTGTGTATTTCTTTAATAAGTAATGCAACTGACAAATATCAACCAAATGATATATGGTTTAATGGGTCTGTGTTCAATAGATCTTGGGCAAACTGTCAAAAACGTAAAAAAAATCATATATCCGATCCTTGCTAACACTTATTTTATTATTTAACCAATTTTCTAACTTCTATATAACTAAAATTTAAATTACGAATAAAAATCCAAGACTAAAATATATATTTAATAATTCATACTATTAAACCTATGCCTAAACTTTATATAAAAAAGTTTTGATATTGCTGTGTTTATCATGATTGAAAAAGGAAACATTTTCTAAAGTAGGCTTTGAGTATAAAACCTCGTATGAAACAAATGAAACTGACGTACTAGTATGACTTATTTGGAAGCAGTGATATTATTTTATAAAATGGAGTTTCAAAATTACGAAAAATTTAATATGTTGGAATGTTACATTGAAAGTGGAAAAAATAGTATAAATGCATTAAATCTGTATTTTAATAGATATCCAGAACGAAGGCAACCAGGACAGAAAATGTTTGCCAGATTAGTAAGTAATTTGATTTCCTTTGGATCTTTTCAAAAACCACGTTCAAAGACCTATAATAAAGAAAACAGAGAGCTGGAAGAAATGAATACAATAGGGTATGTTGTCGCAGAACCTACTGCATCATCCAGACAAAGTTGGGATGCTATTGGTGTTAATAGAAAAAAAGTAAAAAAAAATTAAAACGCCACAATTACCATCAATATGTTTATAGAAAAATCCATAATTTACATCCGGGTGACGCAGAACGCCGTATCACATTTTGTTTGTGGTATCTCCGGCAATGTGAACAAGATCCAGAGTTTTCCAGAAAGATAATATGGACAGATGAAGTTCGAGTAACTAGTGATGGACTGTTTAATCGCCACAATAATCTTTACTGGTCAAACGGAAATCCTCGTTTGACAGTAAACAGAGTCAGACAAGGGAAATTCGGTTTTAATGTGTGGTGTGCACTTTATAAGAACAGAATTTTGTGCCATTTTGAATTTGATGACAATCTGACAACAGACCTTTATTTAAATATTTTGGAAGAAAATTTATTAAATGAGATAGATAATCTTCCCCTTCTGGAAATGAATAATGTCATCTTTCAACAAGACGGTAATTCTTGCCACAATGCCCGTGCCGCGAGGTTATTTCTTGATGAACATTTTCCCAATAAGTGGATAGGTACCAATGGTCCAGTTAGGTGGCCGGCACGGTCACCTGACCTTACCCCTATGGACTTTTTCCTCTGGGGATTTGTTAAAAACGAAACCTCTAAAACTAAGAGCAACAATTTAAATGAATTACACATGCATTTTAGGAACAGTTTACAAAAGGTGTCCAACTTGCATATATATAATGCTTTAAGAAGTGTCGCTAAACGTTGCGAAAAATGTATAGAAAATAATGGTTTGCAATTTGAACATTTGCTGTAATTCTTTTTTGTTTGTTTAAATTATTCAACTTATAATATTAGTATTACTGGTAATTATGTTAAATTTTAGTTTATCTAAAAATGTATTTTTTTTTAAGATAATTAAATAGTTCTCCCCTTTAAGTATAAATTAAAATTATATTGCTTCGTATCTTAATATTATTATTAATATGTTTTTTATTATGATTTTGAGATATTAAAATTACATAGTTTTCATTTTTGGTTTTTTTTAATTTTTTATGGTTTTTGTCAGTTTGGGCCAGATCTATTACACACAGACCCATTAAACCATATATTATTTAATCGATCTTTGTCTGTTTTATTAGTTATTAAAGAAATACACAGGGTGTCCCATTAAAAAAAAACAACTTTGTGTTACATCTTTTAATTTTATAGGTTTTTGCCAATTTACGCAAGATCTATTACAGACAGACCCATTAAACTATATATCACTAATTTGGTCTTTGTAAGCTCTATCCATTTTTTAAAAAATATACAGGGTGTTCCATTTAAAAAAACCCAACTATGTGTTATAACTTAAAAATAAAAGTCAACAAAAGAAAATATAGGTACGCTACTGAATTCTACGCAAAAATCCCTAAAACTTTTCTATTTACAGTTTTTTTCTATCTCTAATACCAAGCGAGTTACAAGTGCCTGGCCAAATTGACAAAATTTGAAAAACACTCTGTATCTCCAAAACGAATCAAGTTATCCATGATTTAGTTTTACCATTGAATTTGTTTCAAAAATCGAAATCGAGATTGCACAATCAGATTTGTTCTGACTCTTTTAGTTTTCGCTGTACCCTGTAAGGTCAACGAAAAGGCGCCACCCTGTACAGTTTTTTTAAAGAAATACTTATCAAGTTATTTGCAAAAAACCGATTAAAAACATTGATTTTATCAACGAAAAACTCCGCCTTTCTATCGCAAATAACTCGAAAAGTATGCATTTAACAAAAAAAAAAATGCATGAAAATTTTTGCTTAGAGATCATTTTTTTATCGATTCCTGTGGTCAAAATATATTTTTAAAAAATGTCACCCCCAAGGTAAAGGCGCTTTTCGGCATGATATAGATTTTGATCCTTGGACTATTTCCTACCTACTGTCAAAATTTCAAGTCATTCTATGCATTTTGAAAAAAATGCTAGCCAAAATGGTTCCATTCCTAGACTATATTAAATGTATTTTCTCACGAGCAGTAATGGTTCTGCATAGTAAATTTTTTCCTAAAAGTCCTTTTGCAGGTTTGACATGTAAACGGATCTATTTTACCACACTTGTATTTCAGATGTGATCTCAAGGTGTGCTTATACATATACCTTTTAAAACATTTCGGGCATATAAAGTAACTAATTTTGGCTTTCAACTCTAAAACGAAAAACAAATATAGGTCTGCATTAACACAATAGTATTTCTAGGATAGGGATAAATAACTCTCTTTGAACTTTTTCCTTAAAAAACAACACTAGCTATTGCTTTTTTTTTTACTTAAGAGCATACATACTATGAGCATCTACTAAATGTGCTTTTAAACTTCTATTTTGCCTGAAAGATCTGTTGCAATAAGAACAAATAAATTGATTCGGTTTATCGCACTCGTATTTTTGATGTGCATTTAAGTTCTTTTTGTACTTGTATTTTTTTGAGCACTTTCCGCATACAAAATAACCATCTGGGTCTCGAGAAAAATCTAAAAAGCCATAAAAAAATTATAAATATTAAATAAAAATTAGTTTTGATATTTTAACTACTTCAATATTACTTTCCTAACGTTAAATTAATACCAAGAATTTCCATATACTCTAATTATTATATATTATTTTGTTTAAACTGGAAATATTCCAAAAACAGCTCGATATGAGGGTGATTAAGTATATTTTTTTACTATTTAATGACCACGGACAAAAACAAAACTAAATCAACAAAATCAGGCAAGCTTTAAACTCAGATACAAAAAATAAAACACAAACTTTAAACGTTAATTCAGTACCTAAAGATGCAATTCGCCTAAAGGGTATTGATTCTTACCTGCTCTTTGGAAATAAATTTTGAATTATCTAGTGTAATTCAATATTTACGATTAACTCTGCATAAATGTGTCATTTTATTAACATCCTGATTTTTTTTAATCTTGAGATTGCTCTTTAGTAATAATATACTTAAGACATGCTTTAAGTGTAATAAGTGGTATTTTATAACCAGGGAACCTAAATATTTGGAGATTTGGAGCAGAAAGAAAAACATCTTCATGCAGTAGGTTCTTTCGTCTGTGGACACTCTCGGGATGAAAAAAAGAATAAAGTAGGAAGTAAGGGGCCTCTTAAGTTAGAGTATAAGGGAATGCACAGTAGTAGCACTGCGAGTTGTTCTGTTGGAGCTGTCAAAGAAGAAGTTATTCTAGCTAATTTCTCCGAGCAGCAGCCGTAAAGATATCTATAAAAGAGCGACAGATCTCTTACAGCCAGTCAGTGAGCAAGAGAAGGAAGCTTTCCTGTAAGCGTAGGATCATTAGTCAGCGAACAACTTTTCTTTTAATGGAATAAATAATCTTAAGAATTGTGGAAGATGCCATTCCTTAAAAATGAAAACAATATTTTCAAGAAGGTGATTTGGAATACAGATTAGAAGGGAGGAAGTACTTTTTGGCTTTTTAAAAGCAGCTAAGACTTTGATTGTAGAGTATTTGTGCCAGTTAAAAAACCCTCAAAAGTAACACAACATTAAATGACTCTTTGTCTTTCAGAACTTGGCCGCTTATAAGTAAAGGATGAATATTGGCACTGTTTTCGCAACAGCGAACATAACAATGTTTTAGATGCATTAAAGGGATCTAGTATTAATTTAGGGTCCGTTAAAAGAGATATCTGCTTTGCCCCACTCTTGTTTATAAACATCTCGGAGAAAGCGAGGCGAGCAGATTGCTACGTCACGTTGTTTTGCAGCAGGTGATCTGCTAATAGAACATAAGACAAATTTTGATTGCATAAAGAAAGGGATTTTTAAGAAAAACGAAATATTATTTGGAAAAGATTTTGAGTAAATAATGAAATAGGATTATTTTGAAAGAATTGAAAAATCATCTACAATAAAAAATACGCGTCGATTAAAAAGGGAAAGGAACATCCAAAACTTTTATAAACGTCGATTTAGGAAAAGAAAACGGAGATCCAAGAACAGTTCTGGTCAAAGTTGTAGAAGAAACGATTAAGGAGATTGATTAAGGAAAAAAATTACCGTGATTTTAGTGGCGGAACGGAAAATCATGTAAATTTTTGTGTCTGTGTTTCTTTTGGGGTTTAAAAATTAATGGGTTTAAGCATTACAGAATTTTTTACTGCATAATAATTTATTTTAAATTAAGTTCAAAAGCAAAATTAATTAAAAAAATTTCGAGATTTAAAACAATCATTGTTGCTGTCTATTTTTGCCCGTGATGTATCCTCATGTGAACCACAAGGTTACTTTTTTGAGCACAGGTTTTCGGACACAGGCTGCACTGAAACCTGGGAGGCTTTCCACATTCGTATTTTTTGTGTTGAGCCAGGCCATGCTTTCTCTTATACTTTCTTTGCTGATTACAAGATAAACAGTTGTAGTAACCCTCATCGTCAATAAAATATTCACTGTCTAAAAAATAATTAGGTTACAATTTTTTTAAATACTTTTCACTATAGACGCAAGAAACAATGCTAAATTTTTAGTAATAGGTTGGGACGATCGCTTACTCGAGAGTGAGTCCATCGAGAGAAAATACGTTCACACGCTGCTACATAAACGCACACTGTTGCCAAAGCCATCACAATGGTAACAGCAATTAGAAATTATTTTTGTGAAAATAAGCCAAATTTAATTTTTACTCTGGAGAACTAAAATTGGATAAAAAAATATATTCATAGATTTAGGATTCAAGATGAGGTTTAGAATTTTTTAAATTATATTTTTTATTTTATGATATTCACATCTAACAGTAAATGCTGGAATAATACAGGGTGGCCGTCCATATTTTGACCCATTTTGATCGCGAATAACTTTTGAACAAATAAAGATATCAAGATGCGGTTTTCGCAAATATACTTATATTTCTTTAAAGTTTATTCTCGTATCTTTACCATTTTTATGTGACATTCCATTAGCTCAAAAACAAAATGGCCGATTTTCCGATATAGGACAACTTTGTTATTTTAAATGGAACACCCTGTATATGTTTCAATATTTTTAAAATTTAATCTTTCCCTTTAAAAAATGTAACACAAGCTATGGTTATCTTAAAAATAACGCATTTATTGACCTCCAAAGAATTGACTGTATGTCGAATAGGAATATTATTTTAAAAGGATTTTTGAAAAGTCGCCTGTGGAAACAAAGTTATCTCGTTTCCATAACAGCAACAAGCCTCATTGTCAGCCATTGTTGGTCATTTTTGACAAGTTATTTTAATTAGGAAGCGCAAAATGTTCTCGTTAAGCGAAAAAGGAAAATGTGTTATTATGTTTGCCGAAACCAAATCAGAAAAAGAAACCCAGCGAAGATTTAGAAACATGTTTAATAAAGCTCCACCCACAAAAATTCAATTAAAATCTGGTACAGAAAATTCTGGAGTACAGGATCTTTAGCCCGTAAAAAGAAATTAGTAAACAATGAGAATTTGCTAAATAAAACGTTACAAATTCTGGAGATAACTCAGGAAGATCCAACATTGTCAACAAGAAAATCTCAAGTTCAGTCCATATTCCTAAAACTACAGTACAAGAAATCATGAAAAAAGAACTTAAATTAAAGCCATACAAAATTCAAATGTTACAAGAAATAAAAAGAAACTGATTTTCCACAAAGGGTGGAATTTTGCCAGAGAATTCAAAATTTAGTAAGGAACAATATACATTTTTTGGATAGACTAATAATGTCAGACGAAGCCACATTTCACCTCAATGGAAAAGTAAATAAGCATAACTGCAGGTTTTGGGCAACAGAAAATCCTCGACAATATAACAACACGTTAGAGATTCGCCAAAGTCACAGTCTGGTGTGGTATGTCAAAGCAAAAATTTATGGGCCATTTTTTTATGAACCAACTGTAACCTCTTGGACTTACGTTGATATGCTGGAAATATTTTTATCCCCAATTGCAAGAAGAAAATCTATTGAATTTCGTCTATTTTCAACAAGATGGGGATACACCACATTATGCTAACATTACCAAGGATTCACTGACCAACGTTTTGAAACCGGTGGATTGGAAGAGAGGCCCTATTTCCTGGCCACCTCGTTCACAGATTTGACTGTTCCAGTTTTTTTCTGTGGGGATATGTGAAAGAGAGGTGTTATAGTCCACTTCCCCAAAATTTAGAGCAATTAAAATTAATATCCGAAACATAATAGAAAATATCCTGAAGAATTTTTAGTCAATAGTTTTAATAAGTTTTTTTCGAATTTAAATAAGTGCGTCGAATTGGCGGAAGGCATTTTCAACATTTACAGTAGTTTTTTAAAAAGTAATGTAACCTTATTGTAACTATTATTTTGTGAATAACCTAAACCTTTGGCGATCCTTTTTTTTTGTAACATATGAAGCAAATTTTAATTGTTAAATAATATTGTTGGTCGACATGCAGTCAATTTTTCGAAGGTCAATAAATACGTTGTTTTTTGAGATAACCATAGCTTGTGTTACATTTTTTAAAGGGAAAGATTAAATTTTGAAAATATAGAAACATATACAGGGTGTTCCATTTAAAATAACATAGTTGTCCTATAAGGGAAAATCGGCCATTTTGTTTTTGAGCTAATGGAATGTCACAATAAAATCGTGAAGGTACGAGAATAAACTTTAAAGAAATATAAGTGCATCTGCAAAAACCGCATCTTGATACCTTTATTTGTTCCAAAGTTATTCTCGATTAAAATGGGTCAAAATATGGCCGGCCACCCTGTACATCAAAAATTAATATTTATTTATTATTAGGAAATCAAACGACTGATTGATTTTTTTACAATATAACAACGCATTAATGACTTATTTTTTAAAATTAAATTACTTTTATACTTAATTGATGTCTTGCATATCGTTTGGTTCTTTCTGAGTTGTGTTTCTCTGTAACGCCTGTTAGAAGTGTTGAGAAAAAAATTCGAGGTGTTTCGCAGAAATATGGATGCGGTATATCAAGTGATCCTTGAAATTTACAGTTCCTATGGTTTCGCCATTTTGATAAATATGTTATAGTTGTTATAATTTATTTCGCAATGACATACAAGCTAGATATTCGGAGGGGAAATATTTATAAACTAGTTGGGCAAATGCCCAAAAAAAAATAGTTAAGATTTTTCAAGGCGAAAATATTTCGAATTCCACCATAAACTTCAATTAAGGAACAATGTTCAAAGGGAATGTTGTCTGATGCGCAGCAGAAAAGATTAGTTCAAAGAGTGAAAAATGTCGTTGGACAATCTACCAGAAAGGTGGTCCTCGCTTCCAAATTTCCAACGCAACTGTTTCTCGGTATATTGCTAGAGGTGGTTTTAAATACCGAAAAATAAAAAAGGCACCCAAATATACTGATGTTCAGCTAGCAAGAATACCCAGGTGCTGTCGCAATTTAAGGCGAGTTCGAACGATGATGTCATGGATGATGAAAAATATTTCACCCTTAGCCATGCAGAACTACCAGGAAATTCTGGATTTTACACCGACAATATAGAAAAGACCCCCAAATGAAGTCAGATATAAAGCCAAAGCTAAGTTTACAGATAAAATATTAGTTTGTTGTGCCATATCGGAAAGAGGTGTATCCAGGCCTTTTGTTGGTCATGTAAAAGGAGAGGCAGTGAATGCCGAGGTCTACATCAGAGATTGTTTAACTAAATTGCTTAATTTTATCAACGTACATCAAAATGATGGAAATTATATCTTTTGGCCAGATCTGACATCAGCACATTATGCCAGAGCTACACTGGTTGAAAGCAAGAAATATTCTGTATGTGCCCAGGATTGATAACCCCCTAATGTCCCCCAAGCCAGGCAAATTAAAACTCTCTGGGCTCGATTCGCTTAGAAAGTCTACGATAACGGCTGTTGTTAAATTATTTTGTATAGCAATGATTGATTTAATAATATAATAAGTTCAAAAAAATAAAAGTTTATTTGGATAGAAACAAGTTGTTTCAATTTTTTTCTCAAAACTTATGTAGTAAGGGGTTAGTAGCAATAATAAGACATTAAGATGTGTATTCTTGCTAACGTTTTTCAGATACGTCTATTAAAATGCCTAGAAATAATTGCCAATAATATAATTTCTTTTTACCTACATTCACTGACCTGGCCTTTACCAAAGCGTTTATTCTTTTCATACCATTTATTTGTAAAATTCAAAAGCCTGATGTTTAATTTTAAAAAGACAGACATACAAGCATCCAAAGTAAAAATTTACATTGGTAAAAGGAATTTGGTCTCTTTTTCACAGAATTAATTCCATATTACTGTTATTATTGTTAAAGCTTTGGCAACAGTTTTTGTT
The DNA here is from genome assembly GCA_019359885.1 of Listronotus oregonensis. Classification (NCBI taxonomy): domain Eukaryota; kingdom Metazoa; phylum Arthropoda; class Insecta; order Coleoptera; family Curculionidae; genus Listronotus; species Listronotus oregonensis. Next base: position 72,551 of record JAHBCN010003107.1, read on the forward strand.
GTGGACGTATTTTCTCTCGATGCGGGCGTCCATCGAGTAAGAAAGCGTCCACACCTATAACCAAAAATTAAGCATTGTTTTGTGCGTTTATAGTGAAAATTATAATTGTCTTTGGTACCAGTTACTTCCAGTAAGGGCTACTGAGCCAAAAATATAATAAATACCATAAAAGTAATAATGTGACTATTTATTGACATCACCTACAAATAAATAAAAAAGCATATTTAATTTAAACACTCATTATTTAAGAAATTATCTAATTTAGGATAAACTACCTTTAAGTGTAATACACGATAATTCTAAAACCATTTTAAAACACTTTAACTCTGTTTGTTTTTACACTTTTACACTTTTAACTATAGCTTCCATGCACAATAGCCATGTGAGTTCTTAACGTATCTTTTCGTGTACAAGCCTTTTGACAGAAAGTGCACTGAAATTGAGGAGGCTTGCCGCATTCGAATTTTTGATGCTGCACCAATCCATGTTTTCTCTTGTACTTCTTCATGCATTTCGTGCAGACGAAATATTGGTTTTCGTCTTGAAAGTATTGACAAGCTAAAAACATAAAAAATTAAAACATAAAGTTTATAGGTGCTAAATTATTAGATCTTAATAAATAAAAAAATATTATTAATATAGATCAAATTATTTACACCTATTAAACGAGATCCTTTGGAAATTGCGTGGCAGCAAAAAGATCATATGAAAAGGCAAAATAATATACTATTTTCCTTATATTTATGTTTACTACTTTTAAACACCAACTAACTTTTCAAAATTAAATATTTTATTAAGTTAGCTTATGCATTATTAAAAACAAATAAACTTTGCGTTACGTGACCAAATTTTAATAGCGCAATTTGAATTTTGTAGAAAAACACATATGGCATTACCTCAAAGAAAATGTCAAAACTAAGAAGTTTTACTTAGATAGCGTTGTGTTTTATTTTGCAACAGTAGTGCAATATACAGGTTGATTCCTAAATCAAGGCTTTTTTTAACTGTGTATAAAACTCGTTAAAATGAGCAATTTTTTATATTTTTTTTAACCAAAAAAAACAAAGCTATTTAAATTTCAAAATGTGTCTAGTGCGGGCCTGGGCATAAAAAGATAATTTATTCCTATTTAAGTTGTTTTTTTGTCTTGTTAATCACGCATTATAAATCAGTCGCTCTGCTTTTACCGGACGTATTTTAAATAACTGTTAAATCGTGAAAATGACACAATACGAAAACAATAAATACGTCGATATGAAAGCGTAAAGTTTTCCTTGCAGGCTTATCCTGGACCCAGGTGTTTTATTAACCCCGTCTAACGGGCTAGGGATACTGGCGATTTGCAAGAGCATCGTGCAGGTCATGCAGAAGACCGAAAAATCCTAAAAATTTGCAAAGGGAAGAAGAAGTTTTAAATCTTATCGGGAAAGATTCACCAGTGTCCTTTCACGTTCACCGTGTCCAAGCACTGCAGCCAGAAGACTTCCCCCGTCGAGGTGATGTGAGTGGTTTTTACAATAGCTTGAAAATGGTCAACATTTTTTCACAGAAATTAAAGCAAGGCAATATTCACCCGAAATGGAGTCACAAATTTTCGACAGGACCGTATTTAACAAACTAAATGAATGTAGGTTTCTTATTTTTCCGTATTCAAAAAAAATATTTAAAAAAGTTGTTTATTTTAATGAGTTCTATACACAGTAAAAAGTGTCCACTTAGGAATTACCCTGTATAAAATAATAGGCAAAAAATCAAATTATCTTGTATATCCAAAAGTTTTCTAAAATTTGACTGAATTTGCATTTTGAAGAACTTTTTCCAAAATAACTATTTCGATATTTTCAGAAATATGGCAAAACATTGATTAATACAAGATCTGTCCCATACATGAAACAAGTTTGGATTCTTTTAAATTATAGAGAATATAAGTTTATAAATATCATTTTATATATATATTTTTATATATATATATATATATATATATATATATATATATATATATATATATATATATTATATATATATATATATATATATATATATAACAAACATCTTAACCTGTCGATACTGAGATTGGTTGGTTTAAAGTTACTTGACGAGATGGCGCTAGTTGCTTCTAACATTCAGTTCTATGGGATTACAATTGTTCTAAAGCTGGCTACTTCGCAGTCAAGGGTGTCTACGGCCTACATTCGGTGTGACCATCCTCAACAAGGGTGAAACACGTGTAATCGGATTGGGTGGACCCAGGGTTATCTATTTACTTGGAGGACTCGTAATTTTAAACCAACCTTTTCAGTTTATTAAGGAGCCTCCATGCCCAAAGAAATTCTACTTATTTGTTATCATTTATAACAAGGCTTAAGAAGTTTAATTTTATTTATTATATATATTATGGGCTTAAGATTACAAATCAAATTGTACATGAAACTTTAGTCTGAGCCACTTTTTTGTTTCCGACGCCAAGCTTCTTTATTGGGAGCATATTCTTCATTTATTTGCGGACATTCATTCACCTTTCATTCTTTCTTCAGGACACCATTTAAAGACTCTCTTTGACCATCTGTTTGGTGGCATTCTTTGCACATATCCAAACAATTTCAGACATCTTTTCTATGCACGCGGAATATGTACGGCCCAATTGTTTTTTAGTTTCTATCGATAGATGACGCTCCCACCAAAGGCTCTTGAAGCATCCTAAGCGTCTCTTACTTTTTTGAATTCAGGTCTTTATTTCTTCTGAGCCTAAGCCCTTCCTATTGATACTTTATATTATTACACCCATGATTAATAGCACCCATGTACAATACCTAAATGGGTTCTCAACGTGCCTTTTTGAGTATACGACTTATCGCACAGGTTGCACCTAAATTGTGGCGGTTTGCCACACTCGTATTTCTGATGTTGCTTCAAACCGCCCTTCGTTTTGTACCTCTTCTTTTCACATCGCTTACAAACAAAATAATGATTTTCGTCTTGAAAATACTGTGTCGCTGAAAACAAAACAAAAATAAATAACAGAACAATTATTTAATTTTCTTTTGTGGTTATATTTTTATTTGAACAAAATCACATTTCGATACAACACAGAATTATTCTAAATACAACTCACGACCTAATATACTATACCATAAAAAAAGAAAAACTTGTTGTGTATTCTGTAGAGTATCTGTTTCATACACACCAGTGCTGATACAACCACAAAGAGATGAGACCTCCATTTTTATGAAACGCGCCAGGGAAAGAGAGTAGAAACTTCTTTTTCTCAGTTCTCATTGACACAAAATACTAAACGTCATAAAGGAAAAATATTTTACAACAAATTACCTATGACACTAACAAGCAGTGGAGGACAGAGGGAATTTAGAAAGCTAGTTACGCGAAGTGGGCTTTGATAAAATACCTATATTATTAAACAAAACAACAAATATTACAGTCATTGTCACCGCAATAAAGTCTGTCAAATTTGATAAAATTAAAGGGTTAGGAAGTTAATTATATTGTTAAGAAAAAACAACATTTTAAAAATAGCTAAAATAATCATTTAATTTGAAATTACATAATTAGGTATCATAAACACATAACTTATTCGACCCAGCTACCACCGTTATTAAAGCAATCCTGAATATTGTTTTTCAATTTATGTCTAATCGCATCTAGTATAAACTGTGGATTAAAATGGTTTAATTCTCGAATCTCTGTTAGTATTTTTTGAGTAAGTTCTTCTAAAGTGTGACATCTATTATAGTATATTTTATTCTTTAAACCCCACAAAAATAGATCCAACGGGGAGAGATCAGGACTGTTGGGTGGCCAATGTATTGGACGGTGCTTCCAATCCATAAATTATATTTATTATTAAGAAATTCTGTTACCTGAACCACATTATGAGCAGGAGCTCCGTCCTGCTGCCATATAATCTGGTTATAATTAATTACTGGCAACTCTTCCAAAAGGTTCTCTATGTCATTTTGTAAAAGCCTGAGATATTTTTGACCATTCATGTTCCCCTCAAATATTATAGGACCTAAAACCCTATTTCTATACATTGCACACCAAACGTTGACAGATCTTCGCCCTTGAATTTTCACAACTTGTTTTTTTTTAGGGTTTTGAGTAGCCCAAAAATGTTTATTTTTGCGATTAAACATTCCGGCAGTTGTAAAAGTCGCCTCGTCTGTAAAAACAATTTTTGTTAGAAAGTTAGGGTCATGTTGTATTCTTATCAACATTTCTTGACAAAACTCGGTCCTTCGCATTTTATTTTCCTCGGTTAAGTTTTGAACCGGTAAAAATTTATAGGGCTTATAATGGTAATAATTTAAAATTTCATAAATTTTCCACCAAGATTTATTGACAATACGGGCAACATCTGGTTTAGATCTTTCTGGATCTTCTAAAATATAAAAACGTAGCTATTAAACATTCATTTTTTTAATACTGTTATATTTACCTTGAAAATATAGCAAAACCTCCAAATCCTGCTCCTCTTTTCTTGCTATAGTTCTTTTTTTCCTAAAAACAGTTTTTCTCTGCTGAAAATTTTTAATAATATAATGGATCGTTGTTTTGCATGGAGTAACTCTTTGAGGATACTCTCTTAGATACTGATTTCGTGCCAGTTTTAAATTATTAAATCTATAATAAATTCTAACTATATCTAACTTCTCTTGTTCGGAATAACCCATAATAAAGAAATCTAATTTCCCAACTCTTTAATTTTATCAAATTTGACAGACTTTATTGCGGTGACAATGACTGTAATATTTGTTGTTTTTTTAATAATATAGGTATTTTATCAAAGCCCACTTCGCGTAACTAGCTAAGACGCAAGAGGTCTGAATAATAAAAAAATCAATTCTAAAAGTTTAAATATTGCAAAACGGTTAATGCAAACATAAAAAAATTTTTGAAATCAGAAAAAAATGTCTATTGTAATAGGTTAAAATATATAGGGCATTGCATTAAAAATAAGAAAGTTGATGTTCATTTGAACTTGCGTTTATCATTTGTTTCTTTCCTAAACAAATCCTAGCGGTCCAGATAAAAAAACCCTTAAAATCCTTTGTATCCTTCAAAATATAGCCAAAAACCCTGTACATTTAATTTGTATTTTACGTTTTAAAGTTATTGTATATAGACTTTTAGCTTTGGGTTTTTTATTGTTATACAGCATAATTTGTCATTTCTCTGAAGTTTCTAGACAATGTTATAGGTTGAATAATTAATGTATTAGTAAGGCGATCCGGAAATACAGATGAAACATCAGTATATAGAAAACCAACACACACCGGACAATACTTAAATTTCAAGTCAATTCATTCTGGCACAACCAAAAAAATGTATAATAAAAACACTCTTTAATCGTGCCAAAACAATATGTAGCACTGACGGTTTGTTAAATAAAAAGTTAATAATATCAAGGAAGACCTGCGACAGAACGGTTACACCGAAACACTTGTTCAAAGAACAATTTCAAACTTTCAAAATAAAAAACAGGTTACCACTCAAATCAACAACAAGAAATAAAGATCCTTACTATCCTTACATGCGGGAACTTGGAAAAAATAAGAAGAATAGCAAGGAAATACGACATCAAAAACACCCTTAGAAGTTTTTCTTACTAAAACAAAACCGAGTCAAAATTCGGTAAAAGAAGTTGGTTATTAAAAACCTGTAGCGTGATGATCTATATATTGGAAAGATACTTTTAAAAGGTTAAAATTGGGAACATCAAAAACATACTCGAATGGGCGAGACTGACAAGTCAGGTGTTGGTCTAAACATCATAATATTAGTTGGAAAGATGCTGGGATTGTTCTTGGAGAATCCCACTGAAAGAAACGAAAGTTTAAAGAAGCTGCTATTATTAATAACAATTCTCTTGTTTATAGTAAACCAAGTTTAGATATCCACATTAATTAATAAATTTAAATTTAATTGAAATTAAAATCCTAGGTCATAGATTTTTGAATTTACAGCTTAAGAGGTAAGGTGGAAACAGACACCCCAAAAGGATGTAGCCCACCTCATCAGATCAATGTAAAGAAGTATCAATGAGTGTAAAGGAAATTGAGAGTCTTAGACAAATTATTAAACTTGTTGAATTGATTTGGCTAAACACAAAACATAAAATTAGTAGAAGACATTGTAGATAGATTGATGTTTACCTTTGTTTATTAATTACTATAGGAAAAATTAAAAATATGGATTAGTGCAGCAGTGATATATTTTTGAAATTTTGTACAATACTTTTTTTCTTCTACTCTTACCATATGTCTATTAATAAAATGCATTTTATGTCCAAAATTTTTTGGTGTAAGCTTCGCTACATAACGTCTAAAATTGTGGTGGCATACGATATTCTTTTCTAATTTTAAAAATAAAATGACGTACTACTTAGATGATGGCGCTGTTTCTTCTTTTACGCACTTAATGCAGATACAACTTTTTTTTCCAATTTCGACATGATGCTCGCTACCAAGATGGCTCCTAAGTAAATAATTTCTAGAAAAAGCTTTGCTGCATAGATGGCATTTGAACTGAGGTGGTTTACCACAATCATTTATGATATGACTCGTCAGATTCCACTGCCGTCGAAAGCCCCTTTCGCATTTATTACAAATATACATTCCTGTAGTTACGTCATAACGAGATTCTAAAAAATATATTAACTATATAGAGTTCCTTTAATAATACAAAAATCGTGAACTTCAAAAAAAGAAACGATCTTAAAATATCTATAATTTTTAACAAAATTCTAACAATTTTTAATTTAATTATTATTTAATTCTCAGGTAAGTTTTTTTTTTATTTGTCTTGGGATTTTTCTTTTTTCTGTTTTGGGTGAATGCTAGTTCGAAGGGATCAAAGAGGACTGAGCGGGCTTAGTCTCTATACCCCGGGACCAGGATCAAAGGCATCCTATTGTAGAACGTTTCCTTTGGCGTATACCCAACAAGGACTTTTGAAATAGTTTACAGGGTGTCCTGATAAGGCCGTCCTCCGGCGATATCTCGAAAACCCTTCATCGCATAGCTTTCAAAAAATTATTTATAGTAAAACCAGCCTCGAGAAAATGCTGGAAATTATTTTCAAGTTTCTAAAACTAAGAACAATATTGAAAACACGGATTATTTAAAAATATTCCTTATTCCCTTATGTCGTTGATAGTTTTCTCACAAACTATGTAAAGTACGGAAATTTTTTTCTATTAAGTGTTTTCCCCTAACCTGTCAAATATAGGAAGGGGGAGAAG